>PITB01032385.1:0-15002 GCA_004024585.1 Paradoxurus hermaphroditus
AGAACTAAATACATATCCTAAAACCGTATCATTTTGATAGCATTTTTGCATTGTTTTGCTTTGCTTTTAGTGGTATGGGCAAAGCAATTCTGAAACTATTTTAGATGCATTATAGGAATGAGCAAAAGGATAAATGCATGGATGGTGAGAAGAAACAGGATTCTCACTGTGGAGGAAGGCACATGTAACAATGGAATAGGGCTAGGCAGGAAAGAAATCTGTCAGCATAGACTAGAATGTGTAGTGTACGTAAAAATTCACAACTTCTACAGTATTTGTGTGTGTGTGTACGTACACACACAGTACACATGCAGGAATGTGTATCTGTGTACACATTTATATGCATATTGTGCACATACACAGATATGCCCTAGCTTATCTGCTGAAAGAGTTGAGAAACAAAGACATCTAGCCCCCAGACCTTGGTGGTCTCTAATCCCATTCTCACTAAAAGAAACAATGGTTCCTTGGAGAAATGCGTGATTCCAGGATTTGGGCCAGAAAGTAAGAAAGTGCACCAAAATAAAAGAAGATAGAAATACATCACGAAGACAGATCCAGTGCAAAAGAGGTCTCACTTGGCAAACGTGGGGCGATCTGAGTAACAAAAGAATTAAGTAATGAATTAGAGACCATTGAGGGGGGAAAAGGGAATCTACAAGCTTATATTAATAATAAACACACAGAAGAAATGGCTATTGCTTATAATAAAATGAGTGCCAAAGGGTTACTGTGGGGGGGGGGGGGGAGTCATTATTGGAAACCATCCCTTTGTAACCATCAAAGTCAAGACTGGTTCAGGTAAGAATCATCAGTGAATGCTAAACCTGACAACCTGAGAGGGGTGAGGGGTAATTTAGACGTGGACTAGAATATTTACGTGGTCTTAATGTGTCTCCATAAAAAAACATAAAAAGAAAACAAATAATAAAGCAAAATGAGGCCGAATGTTAATAGTTTAATCTGGGTCAAGTATATGCAAGTGTTCTTTGTTCTATTTTTATTCTTATGTCTTTAAGCTTGGCATTATTTCCAGCAAGAGTTTAGTAAAAAAGTGCAGGGAGGGGACGCCTGGGTGGCTCAGTCGGTTAAGCGTCCAACTCTTGATTTTGGCTCAGGTCATGATCTCAGTCATGGGTTCGAGCCCTGCATCGGGCTCTGTGCTGATAACGTGGAGTCTGGTGGGGATTCTCCCCCCACCCCCTCTCTCCTCCTTACTCCCTCCCTCCTTCACCCTCTCCCATGTGCTTGCTCTCTCTTTCTCTCTCAAAATAAAATAAACTTAAAAAAAAAAGTGGGGGGAGGCACTTAGGATATTGAAGATAAGAAAGAAACCAACAGGTAGTATGTCGGATATAGGATACATGGAGACACTGGTGGAGCGGGAGAAGAGAGACTTACTAGCAGATTAATTCAACAACGAACAGAGAAAATCATTCCAAGTTAGAAATCTCTTGACTTTGATACTATTTCTTCCTAATCATATGTGGACACATTCCTCAAGTTGGTTTATGGTGTAACAGCTGGCCGACAGACCCTAATGCAGAAAAAGACAGCTCGAGGACGGTAGTCATGAAATTTATACACTGTATAACCCTGGCCAAGTCACACAACCTCTCCCTGTGCCATAACCTCCTAGTGAAGTTTTTTTTCTTTTTAATTCAACAATGTTAGCTATTGTATCAACAGTGCTTCCCAAGTTTCTGATGAGGAAAGAGAACTATGGGGAGAAACTCCAACTACAAATATAATTTGTTCCTACATAATCTGAATCACAATGAATTTAGTCAGACAAACCTAAATGAGTGTTCCCTAGGTATGAATAAGATCCAGCAAAAATGGGGTGAAGCAGGAAATGACTTCACTGAGTCATATGAGGTATACTTGGCATTTTAGGACTTTTACACACGGTTAATTATAAGGACATCTAATCAAGTGTACAGAAAACCCAAATTGCAGCCTTAGCAGCCAAGCTCTAGCCCACTGGTAATTAGTCACTTTTCTTATTTTCGCACTTACTTATAGACCTCTACAAGCCAAATCAAAGATAAGACACATTGCCCATTTTTTTCCATGTAAGTATATCGTTATCAATTTTAAATAATCAACACATTTTTTTGTCTTGTCACTCAAGTCTTTTTTCCACCCAAGAGTTTTCCTATTTAAATAAACTATATAGCTTTAAAACATTTCCACAGTGCATGGTATTGCAATGGACGGTCTGCTTCTCCACCTAGTGGCTTACTTGGGGAAAAAGTTCACAAAATTATATCAGCATCATCTCTGAAGTGGCAAAAGTGTTACACACGGGGCTATTACACAAATATGTGGTTGTCTCTTAGCCACTGTCTAATGATAATTAAGATTATTGTCCAAATGTACTAATCTCTTAGCAAAAATATTACTATGACCTTGACTAATATAGACAAGTAACATCTATGTACTATTTTAACAGTTAAATAAAAATACCTGTTCCAACAAATGGATCAAAGACAAAATCATTTTCTTTCACTTTTCCATGGTTGGCCATGATAAATGATAAACCAGCATCCATGCTTGTATTTCCAATAAAGTGTCTCTTTTTAACACTGTATGACTCAATAAGCTCTCTCTGTCCATCTGCAATCTAGATCAGAGATTCTTCAAATTAGTGTAACTGTATAACAGACTTAAGATCATTATTCACAATAAAACCACAGGATCTGAACAATACGAAGTTCTTTCCACTTACCATTGCTCTAAACTTGTTCCTTTAAAAAACTGTGATTGCAGTGATTTTGGACAAATATCTTGTATTTTTTAGTGTGCTGTAATTGACTTTGGCTTTTCAAACTAAATTTTAATTGAATTTGAATGCAATAATTCCAGGGGTTGGTGGTGAATAAACTTTACACACCTCCTTTCTCTCCTAAGTAACAACGTTCTGTAACATAAGCCCCAGCTTCCACTGCCCACTTCCAGCCTGAGGGGAAGTGGGCAGAACTGCTCTGCAGTAATTTCATTTCTCTTCAGAAGGTGAGCTTAGATTTGAGGTCCACAAGGGAGATCCCTCAGCTATCACAGCGCTCTGCCTTCTCTCTGCTTAAAAAGCAATTCAGACTTTCGGACAAGTCTCACATTATTTTTTTCCTGGTATGCCACCTCCTCCCTAGGCCTTCTACCTAACAAGCCTCTTGCACTTCCCAGGAATCTCTGAAACAAACAAACAAAACACATAACCACATATTTTCCACTGATTTTAATTCATATAGTAGTTCTGCGTCTTCAAAGGTCTAACATTAAGCTTTTAAAGAAACAATCAGGAATCGGTAAAAAGAACACTTGCTTACCCATCTACCAAAATAAATATTATGTGGATTCTCAGGGATGCAGTTTGGGTCCAAACCATAATCCTCTAATATAGAGAATATATGCTGTGGCTTCTTTAAATTCACTTTTCCTTCAAACGGCAGAAACTCAAGTGCCTAAAAAAATGAAAGTAATTCTCATGTCCCATGAGAATATTAAAGGAAAAACAGTGCTTATAGAATAATACCTATCTTGTAAGTTTGGTATCAGCATTAAGACAAAACATGAAAATTACATAGGACACAGTGTGCTACAAAATAGGTTGAGTACTATTACCTATCATCAGCAGCCAAACTACATACTCTCATAGGTTTTTTTTATTTTAGCTAAATTCACTTACGTCTATTCGTTTGACTTTTTCTTCCTGTGTCAATGTTTTATTAAATGTGTGAATCTTTATTTTATATGTAGAATCTGAATGTAGAAATGGAACCTAAAATAAAAGCAGATAAAGTCTTTTAAGCTTAGTAATTCTACAGTATCTGTAGATCACACCTATACGAAACCACAGTTCACCACGCACCATCTTCTCCACAGGGTAGTTTTTAAGAGAACGATACAGCTCCTCCAGAGATTTTCCATGACCCCACAGTTCAAATATGGACCTAGGAAATAAATGATTAGTACCAACCTCAGTACAGAAACCAGCTCATGCAGTAATAGATAACGATTACTTCCCTAGTTCTTTATGCTTGCTCCACTAATACAATTATTACCTGTATTTTCTAACCTAGAAATGAATAATGTGTCCTAACACTCAACACAGCTTTAGTCTCAATTACACAGAGAAGTTTCACTTTACACAGAAGGGAAATGTAACACAAAGTCAAGATTTTTCCAAGTTTTCATCACTGTATTCTTATACTAGAATACAAATCATGCAGTAACATCATTTACTTTAGTGAAACAGGGTGAAAAAGTACAGTAAATCCAATTTTCCCAAAGTCTTCTCCATAAAACAAAAAGAAAAAAAGACCAGTTAATATGTTACTATTAATACTTAGCTATTACTTACTAACAAGTAGTAACTAATAGTTACTTTTCTAAGGATTACAAAAAGCAAATTACTATTAAAAAACCTGGGGCACCTGGATGGCTCAGTTGGTTAAGTGTCCAACTTCGGCTCAGGTCATGATCTTATGGTTTTTGGGTTCGAGCCCTGCTTTGCGCTCTGTGCTGACAGCTCAGAGCCTGGAGCCTGCTTGGGATTCTGTGTCTCCCTCTCTATCTGCCCCTCCCCCACTCATGCTCTGTCTCTCAAAAATAAATACACTTCCAAAAAAATTTTTTTTAGATCCTAAAGCTTCCACCATATTCCAGGAACATGTAGACAATTACAAGCAAATTTCATTACAAACATTGCAAGCAAGAATTCACTGTAATGGAACTGCTACAGATAGCATAGTAGCAAGGTTTTGTGCATCTAAATTCAAACTACTTTATAACTGTAATTAATGCTGCCCTCAGGATTGAGAATATTACCCTTTGAAAACGAACTCTTCCTTTCCTTTCCTATCCATCTTTAAGAGATGATAGTCAGGATTCTGCTCTCTAACAAATAAAATATCAAAACGTATTGATTGGCAGTCCTCACATTTTGTCATTTTGACTTGAATCTGCTCACCCAACTAAAAGCCATGTATAAAAAAAAATCTTTATTTGGTATATTTGGTATATACTTTGGTTATAATTAAAGGTGGCATTTATCCTATGTGATAACAGCAATTACATCTTATACCATATTCCTGTTTAATACAGAAGCTGAAAAATTATCCCAAAATAAGTTTTTATGCATTCCACCACTGAGCTTCCCCCACCCTCAGTTTCAGCAGAGAACTCTCCGTTCTACCACCACCACCCAGTGGCAAATTCATGTAACTGCAAGCTACAGTGAGCTCCCCCCCACAACAACTAACCCCTATTCTGTGTCAATAGAGCAAAAAAGGAGGACAGAGTAGTATAAGTACGGTATACAATCTGCAGTAAAACATTATAAGTTTCTCTTACTTGGCACACACTGTCCGTTTCATTAAGTTTCTGGCAATATCTTCAGAGGGAATGCTAAGAATCCAGAAAGGAGACTGAAAAAAATAACAATATACAACTTGCTTGTGACTGGTTTTATGGCCTCATATGCGTCTATTCAAGAAGTCAATAAGGAGAGATTCCTATTTGCAACTTCTATGATCTGACTCTAACCAAAATAAAAACTGCTCCAAGAGTAAAAAAGTAAATTATCTCAACAGGATATCTGTTAGGATACTAAAGTACAATATCAGACCATTTTTATAAATGACTGTAAGTACAAAGATCAGCAAATACAAAGTTAAAATTAATTCTGTATTTTCTCTCTTATGTATTTTGACCAAAATAATGCATAAGATGCATATTTTACACAAAAGTATAACCTCAGAAATTTTTATTGTTATCCTTATAATGCAGTTATTTTATTTTTAACTTCTAAGTAATGCATTTCTTGAATGATCCCTCTCTTTTGGATAGTTGTGGCCATCTGAGAACGTGGAAAAGGAACTCTTTGAAATAACTATGATGGAAAATCACAGGGTATGTTATTAAATTATCATTATTTTTTATTATTTTATCTAAGGAAAAAAGTTCCAGGTGCGTCAGGAGGGTTTACCAATCCCGTCTCAACCCTCAAGATTAAGGCACTTTTCATCTCTACCCAAATAACACCTTGCCAGAACACAGAAAACCAAAGCAGCCTCCTGACCTCAGTTTATCACCTTCACCCAATTATACCCACACTCTCCCTCTTTTCCTCTTCCCTCAATACATGAAAAGTCCATCAGGAGTAAAGTCCAACCTTAGCCAACTTTCGACTAAGTTCTCTGATCTTTTGGAATAAATCCTCCCTTCCACACCAAGTCTTTCTTCTTCCAATATTTACAGTAGTCTACAGAAAAATCAAACTAATCCAAACCGGAAAAAAAATGGGTCTCATTTAAAAGCACTCTGAATGAAATGAAATCATTAGATAAATAATGGTAGAACTAATCAATGGAAAATATTATATAACCCTGTAAGTGATGAAGGTGATGTAGCAATATGTGGCTCTGCTAACAATACCAAGTGAAAAAGAGACTGCAGAAGTTCATACTATTACAACGAAAGGGGAAAAAAGCATATGAAAAGAGATTGGAAGGCAGCACTCTCAAATTGTAAGTCATGTGAAAGAAAAAGATTTGTGAATGATTTCTTTCTCTTTTTCAAACATCTCTAATACACTGATAAACTCCCAAATACAAAATACAAAGCTCATCAATTCACACTCTCACACACACACAATTTAAAATTTTTGGATAATTCTCAATGTGAGTCTGAAATTCCACTAAATTCTGTATTCATACCTCGTCAACAGAAAGCTGCCCCTTTTTTTTTTTTTTTCAATTAAGGGACGGATATCAATTACGGTACAGGTGCTGAGTTAAAAAAAAACTAGTAAACTAAATGAATATTGGAAATAACTGACTACCCAAAACTACCACTTGTTCCCCCGAAATATCCTTTTTATTCAATTTTCCCTAGAAACAGATACAAGTAACCAGACAAATATAAATTTAACATTTGCAGTTCTTCTCTTCAAAAACAAGGTTCTATTTATAAATAAACCACACATGGTCTAATAAAAAATATAAATTCAACTTACCTTTCCATAAGTTTCCTGACTACTGATGAACTGACCTCCAAAAAGTGAAAGCAAAGACTTTATTTCCTATATTGAAAATATTATAGGAAGAAAATATTTTAACATAGGGAATTCAAATTCTATTAACAGATATGGGTATAATTATATCTTTTCAAAGAGTGGGTTGGTGATCTACATAAGGCATTTAAATTTCAACATCAGACAAATTACAATTCTAGACTCTGAGAATATTTTACAGTCACAACCATGGTAAATAATCTCTGAGAAATTTGAGACAAGAGGACTGCCAAAAGACTTGGTCAGAAAATGGCCTGATTTTAGAAAAAATTGGGTGACAAAAACTATAGATTAGCAAACTGACAACTGAACAATAAAATGAATTATTAAATAGATGAATTGAAGATTTTTAGACACAAAATAAGTGATTAACCAGGAAGTATCAGTATGGATTCAATCTCTCTGGATAAAGTTAATGAACTAGAAAGAGAACACAACAGCTACTTGAAAAATATCAGGAATCCAAAGCTGAAATCTGTTCAGATAGTATGTATATTCTATGAAGCAATCACTTAGCATTGTTAAACACAGGAGGACTATACAAATTTTACAATGCGTATTGCAAACAAATATTCTCTCCTCAAATAACATAAAGCAGGTAGAATCCCACTGGTCTCTGTAGGTCTTATGGAGGTAACCTAATTAGAGATGTGTCCCGGTGCTGGGTGCCTACAATCCCCTTCCATCCCAACTACAAGGAGCCTTGATGACCAAGCTCATCGTGAGTCACAGCCACCACGACACAGTATACCTAGACCCCCTACAGCCTCTACTTCAAGACCAAAAAGAATGGAAGGTTTGAGCAACTCCTACCTTTTCTGTTTTTCCTTTTGTCTATGAAACAAATATTTTATTTTAATCCCTGGTATTAGAAGGAGCTAAATTCAACTGAATTATATAGAGAAACTAAGAATTAGCATAGTCTATCAGGAAATCACTGAAAGTACCCCAAAAGTCATTTTGCAACATGGATGATACATATTTAAATAGGGGTATCATTGGCCTTGGGAGTCAGGTGGACCACAATTTTATTTTCAGCTCTTTCAAATAGGGACCATGTGGTTTTATACAAGATACTCAGTCCTCCAACTCTTAGTTCTCTCACCTGTAAAATGGGAATCATAGTAAGGAAGGAGGTCTGGGCAACAGGAGTACAGAAACCAGGGTGTTAGTAAAGGAATCAAGATGATGAAGACCACAACACCAAAGTCCGGTGGCTCAAGGTAACAAGCAAGACTGACAGTTATAATTCTCAAAAGAAAAAATAAAGTTATAGATTAAGTTACTTTGGTCTAGAATGGTTATTGTTCGGTCTATATTAAAGCATATTGTGAAATCAGCTTTACATTTTTTTAATGTTTATTTTTGTGAAAGAGAGAGAGAGAAAGAGCGTGCGTGTGGAGGAAGGGCAAAGAGAGGGAGACACACAATCCGATCGATGCAGGCTCTAGGCTCAGAGCTGTCAGCACAGAGCCAGATGTGGAGCCGGAACTCACAGACTGCAAAGTCACGACCTAAGCTGAAGTCAGACACTCAACTGACTGAGCCACCAAGGCACCCCAAAATCAGTTTTCCATTTAAAACATCGAAGTTTGCTGCTCCTGAGATACCTTGTTAAAAACTAGCAACAAGCTGGGGCGCCTGGGTGGCTCAGTCAGTTAAGCCTTGTGAGATGGAGCACTGACTGGAGACTACACGGAGCCTGCTTAAGATTCTTTCCCTGTCTTCCTCTGCCCCTCCCCTACTTGTGTGCACGCTTTCTCAAAAAAAAAATAATAATTAGTAACAGGCCAAAAACCCACAAAGGTTTTAAAAAACCTTTAAAATTTCTAGTTTGAAAAGAAAGTGAAGGATTGTTGAAGTTTAGAGCAGAGCATTAGCTCCACTACCCAAAATGTTAGCAATGACTTAAATATGAGAGTAAATATGGTAACCCGTTTCGAATTTATGAGAAAAACCTGTTTCAAACTACACAATCTACTTGAAAAAAGCAAAACACAAAATCTTTACTCTTCTTATGGCAAATTCACTTTTCCAGGTGGGAATCTTTCTCCATTAGGAACAAAAGAATTTATATTGGATATAAAAACACAGCCTGGTCTGGGGCATGCCTGATGCATTAATTCATACGAGATTTTCAGTTCTTTCAGCCACTCACTTTTTCATCCACTTAGTTTGTTTCAGAGCCAACAATGAAACCCAGATGTCTGAACTGTACTTCTAGTACAATAAGGCAGGCGCCAACTAAAATTGGCCCTGATTAACTCTACAAAGGTAAAACCAGCCCACACTTACATTCCTAATCTCTCATTTTAAATCATAAAGGCAGCTACTCTTAACAGCTTTCCTGCTTAGCAGTTCTCACACAGTAGACTGACTCAAAAGTGTAGACAGTCCTGATTCCCTTCCCCAATGAGATCCTTTCACTCAATTCAATACTTACTGGAAAATGAACACGAGCAAAGCACTAGGCTATGTAAAAATAAGCACACATTTATCCTCAGGGAGCTTACAGTCTAGTAGAACAAAACATTCAATCTAGCAACTGAAATGTGAGGTGTAAAATAGTGAGTACTCTTAAAGAAGTAAAAGCAAAGATATATTATATTAGAGTTCAAAGGAGAAAAGATTACTTCGGTTTTAGAAGTTTTCATGGAAACTGACTTAAGGCCTGTAATTCATGGAGAATCTGTATAGATGAAAGAGGACTTCTACTCCTAGCGATGGCAAAGTAGGCATGAAGCCATGGAGAGATTATAAGAATTACCAAACCAAACTTCAGGAGAAGCCAAAAAACCCAAGGTGCAGCCACTCACTTCCTGGGGCATTTATCAATTCCAGAGCATCTGTGAGGGTGAAAAGACCTTTCGACAGCTTAATGGAGTTAGAGAAACAGAAAATATTGGGCCATCCATGGAGAAGAAAGATGGCTTGATAAACCATTCAGTTTGGACTGAGATCCCCAAAAGCTACATATCAGAGGAGCATGTGTGAATCAGAACTAAATACCAGAAAATGAGTTCAAGTCATCCTAGATAATTAATGTTCCTATCTTCAAGAGGATTTACACCGTTCCATTCCTCATGTTATTTCTTCAAATAACTTTACAAATACACCTAGCATATACTTAAAAAATAAGCTAGTATCCAAGAAAAAGAACCAAGAGAAACAATACACACAGGTAACATACCCACAGGACTCCTTTCTTCCTATTTAAGATAACTATGCTTTCTACATTGAAGGGGATAAAAGATATAATTAAGAATTTTGGTAAAGGATGAAAACCTATTAAGGAAATTGTGGATTTGAAAAAGAAACAAGTAAAAAAACTAAATCTGAAATAGAATAAATACGTGGGTAAATCTCAGTGAATATTGACTATGTCAAATCAATAGACTGAACACTGAAACAGGAAAGGGCCAACCAGACAAAAGGCAGCAAAGGCCAAAGTAGGAGAACTGAGGGCATCATTCAGGGAATGACGGGGATTCACTTCTGGCCACAGTAGGTAGGGAGACAGAGAAAAGAACCATGCAGTGGTAGGCTAATGTCAGACTAAGAAGTTTCAGCCTTGGGACAATGAGAATGTAAAAGAGAAATGGGCTTTTTGGGAGATTAAACTGGCACCAGGGTAAGATACTAAGAATAATTTAAGAGGAAGAAAGAGGTAAATGTCCAAGTACTGGGGGAGTTACTGAGACTGCAGCCTAGCCACCCACCCTCACTGCACTGCCTGACTGTGGAGCTCACACCCTCCTTGGCCTCTATTTCCACTTCCGTATCCTCTAAGTGATATCCTTTCTCTGGTACTCCAGAATTCTCTAAAACAACAATGGTTACTGGTCACTGACTGGTTTTGAAAAGGAAAAAAAAATTGTCACTTCCTGGCTTAAAAAAGAATCAATGGCTCCCCATTAAATCTAAAATAAGATCCAAATCCCTTGTAATAGTTTCAAAACACTCCAAAATCTGGATCCTACCCACCTCTCCAGCCTCATTGCCCATTACTTCATCCCCACTCCCCACACACCCCACACCACCACCATAATCAACTCCCTCCTTGCCTTTACACTTGCTTTTGTTTCTTACTGAAGTGGGCTTTTCGGTCCTCTTTACCAACAAAACAACTCTTTATCAACTAATGTCTATTAAAATATTACTTCCTCCAAGAAGCTATATGCCCTGCGCCCCTATCTTGCCAATGCACCAGCCCAGCAAAACAGTAATCCTGAATCAATGCCACAGTCTTCCTTCATAATTCCTAAGGCCAGTGAATTGAGCACAACTGAAAAAATCAGAGAACCTCAGGCACAATTACAAATACACGATCTTCCCCCTTAGCTGGATTTTCAGCATTTGCTCTGACACCCGTGTTCTAATTTTGTAACTGATCAGCTCCCACTTTTGCTCTCAATGACCATTTTAAATTAAACAATTTTTCTCAACTTCTCCACTCAACTGCTTGGTCCCTGATCTCTCAAGAAATAATCCTGACTCATTCATCACCTAGAAAACAGATGCTCTGGCAACTACCCCACATCCAAGCTAACTCTCCTTTGTCCCCTCCCCCTTCTAGTGAAAGGCCAATATCCCCCCCCACCCGCTGTATCCTTATAGCCATTCTCCCCTTCTCTTCAGCCTATAAACTTTGCTTGACCCTAGGCCTCCCTCAAACTGTTAACCAATCTCTTACTTTCCCTTCTTATGCTCCAGACTGCTCTGGAGCAATCTATCTCCCCTTTTTTCTCAGTGACCATTAAACCAAGCAATCTAGCTTACTCTCCTAAAATTCTAAAATTCTCACACTCTTCCTATTCTGATACTTGCCTATCATCTTCACGACCTCCTTTTCTCACTTCCCCTCAATATCGGTGCTTCAAAGCACTCCTTTTGGCCCTTTACTCTTCCGACACTGTGCTTTCTCTAAATAATTTCCCTTTCTCTTCCTGGTATTCATTTACTACCAGTATTCATACGCAGAAGCCTGCCAAACATTTATTACCAGTATATTGTTCTCTGCGCATGTTCATATATTCACTGCCTACAGTCATGTCCACTCGATATTACACAAACATGTCAAATTTGGCATAACCAAAGTTTAAATCTTTTATCTGCCTGTGTTCTAAATTTTAAATGGAGATGCTCTTAAAGGCACCCGAGGAGTCATTCTTAACTGGCCCCTGTTCCTCTCATATTCAATTATCAAATCCTGATGATCTCATCACCTAAATATTTTCTCGGTCTATCCCATCCTCCTACCCGTGCCAGAGTTCACGCCTCCTTGATCTACTAACAAAACTATACCAACAGACTCCTAACTAACTGGTCTCTGATTCTAGACTGAAATTCCTCTCAAATCTAGCCTCACTATTGCCGCCAAAGTGATTTTTAAGGAAAAATCTGATTGGCACTTCCTTGCTGAAAATGTTTCAGTAAATTTTCCTTACAAGCTAAATAAATTTTCTCTTCCCTTCCAGGGTATTATTCAAGGCTTTGCATTTTCTGGCTCCTATTTACCTCCCCTGCTCTCTTCCGGTCACTCTCAGCTACATATTTCATAAACCAGTAATAATGAATTGTAATTCTAATTTACTTATTTCTCTGCTTGGCCTGGCTAACTCCTACTAGTTACTGTTCAAGTGTCATATGTAAGCGATCTTAAAGACCAACATCCTCCACTCCACAGGTGGATTCGATCGATACTCCTTCTATGCTCTCATATTTCCCTAAGCATCTATCTCTGCACTTACAAATGTTATTTCATAATGCTTATACATCTGCTCGGACCTTAGTCTAAACAGTAAGCTCCTTGAAGGCAGACACAGTCTTTCTCATCTTTATACGCCCAGGGTCCAGCACGTGCAATTACAAGTACCCGCAAAATGTTTCTTGAATGAATAAAACACTTTTTCCAACTTACCCATCATCTAACTCCTACCACTTACTACCACCATCAGCAATCCCACCCTGCCCCACGGGCTTTGACTTGCACATCTGCCACTTAAAACACTGCCCTGAGCATTTATTTCTGTCCACTGTTTCTATTATCCGCTAGATGAAGAGCCCCCCGAGCAAAAGGATCGGTCATATTAACCTGCCTAACTCCCAATACCTGGCGCATGGGCAGACGAATGAATGAAAATACTTGGCAAGGCTGAAAGAGTCTGTCTTGGACTTCTCTCTCACATACCCTCCGCCAAGCTCAGATCCATCCTAAGGTCCGAGGCACCTAGGGTTTTCGTGATATCCCCTACAAGCACACACCCCCGGATCCCTGCTTGCTCAGGCTGGGAAGATCGCCGCCGCCCGCACACCAACCCCACCATGCCGTCCTCTCCCGTCCTGAAGTTGTGGCGGTCGCTGCGGGCTCACCGGCAGGCGGAACTCCAGGTGCTCTTGAGCCATAAGCAGCAGATACCTATTCACCTGGCACGACAGCGCCATTGCAGCCGCCCAAAGCGCGCCTGCGCGGCTCACGAAGTTTCCCACCTCTTCTCCTCCCCCTCTCACAGAGCCTTTTCCGCTGAGGCGGGTCCTAACGGACCGGAAGCGGAAGCTGGGAGAGGCGGGCGCCGAAGTGCGGTTCCCCGCGCTTGTACTTAAGAGCTTGGTAGGTGTTGGAGGAGCAGTGTCTTCTTGCGAGTCGCTTTGTGGTTGAGTGCCGAAGTAGAGTAGCTGGTGTGACGGGTCGTGTTGTGTTCAGGAGCAGGTTGTGATAAACAAATAGTTTCCATTGATCCTCGCACCTGGAGCGAACTTCTAACTTTCTCTACAACAATTCAAATCCTTGTTCTTCAAAACTGGCCTGAAATTTCACCTTTTCCGTGCAGACTTCTCTAACCACTCCAAGCTTGGACGACCTGGACCACTCATCTAACGTGTAGTATACTTTTTGTATTTTTTCAATAGCGTTTAAAGAATACATAGCGTCTGCGCCAATTACAATATGCTTGACCTAGATCGTCTTTTATGGTTCATTCTGTACCTCCCCAGGAAACACATAGTCATCCTCAGAGGAAGTACTCAATAAGTAGGAGGTTGTGATGTTAGACTCACAGGCTCAGTCCACAGCCAACTCTATATTAAAAAGATGGAAATGCTTCTAACTATTCACACTGGCACAGATTTCATAGTAGCACATAAAATAAGTAGTAGCATATTCATAAATTTTTAAAATTTGGATAGTCCATCTATATGTGTATTGCTTTTGAGAGTACTGAATCCTTTGCCTTATTGAGAGCAATTTCTTTTGCATCCCATCATAACATTGTGCAAAGTACAAGAGTACTGCATATTCCAGGCACCGTGTGCTAAGAACATACTAGGCACTTAGTAGCAGTGATTAAGAACATAGGCTGCGGTGTCAGTCTTAGGTTCAAATCTCAACCTCACTATTTATAATCTATATGCTCTTAAGCAAATTTGTTAGTCTCCTTTGACAGCAGTTTTATCTAAATTGGAGTACTACTGCCTCTCTCAAGGGATTATTAGGATTAAGTGGAATAATGTACATCAAGTGTTTAATGTTAACACCTGGTATATTATACAAACCAATAAATGGAATTTAAGGAGACTTTTCTTCTCTTAAAGTGTGAATATTTCTCCTAAGAGGCAATCTTTTTGTTAGGAAAATGTCTTGATAAATCCACTTAAGTGATAAAGTGAGTCTCTGAGGAACACAGATGTCTCTTGGCTCCAAGGCTTCAGAAAAGGGATACAAGTACTTTGAGACATAAGAAGAGACGTCACGGCAGGACAGAGAACCTATGAAACATTAGGGGAATGACATGCAGTGCTTGATGTGTCTCATCGCCAAAACTTGTCAGAATTACCAAACATTACATTTAGATGGGGCAAGTTTTCAGGGGATATCACGCCTGGATAATATGATGCTGTGCAGAGACAACAAATGAGAATACACAGTCTA
>PITB01032386.1:0-14983 GCA_004024585.1 Paradoxurus hermaphroditus
GGTTGTTTCTTGAAGTTGCCCTGGAAAGGAAAACAGAGGTCTTAGGGCGTTGTCTATGTTTCTTGCGTTCCTTATGAACTGCTACACCTTTTCTGCCAGGTTCTTGGAGTTGAGAATCTCTCTGTTTCGTTCCCTCTCAATTCAAAAAACAAGGGAAACTTTGGTCCTCCCTACTCCTCCGCCATCTTGGTCGCCACCTCCGAAAAAATATTTTTACATTAGTTTTTTATTAATGTTTTATTCTATTTCATTTTTATTATATTATTTTATTCGATTTTATTCTATATATATTTTTTTAATTTTTTAAGTTTTCTTACATGTTTTTTTTTTTCTGTTCTTTCACTTTTTTCTTTGTTATATCAAGATTCTTTGAACGAGCAGACTGAAACACACCTAGGATCCAGCTTTCGTATTTGAATTTTTGTTTTGTTTTCAATTTTTTAATTTTAATTTTAATTTTATGTTTTTTCTTCCTCCAAAATGACAAAATGAAAGAATTCACACCAAAAGAAAGAACAGGAAGAAATGACAGCCTGGGATGTAATTAACACAAACATAAGTAAGATGTTTGAAATAGAATTTAGAACCTTGATAAAACGAATACTATTGGGGATTGAAAAAAATCAGAGAAGACAGCAGAGAATCTTTTTCTGCAGAGAAAAAAGAAATAAAATCTAGTCAGACCAAAATTTAAAGTGCTATAACCAAGAGACAATATGGAATTGATGCCACAATGGCAAGGATGAATGAAGCAGAGCAGTGAATCAGCAATATAGAAGATAAAATTATGGTGAATAATGAACTATAAAAAAAGAAGGAAATGAAGTCAAAATCATGGTCCAAGACCTGGAGAAATCAGTGACTTATTAAAAAGGAATAATATCTGAATCATAGGAGTCCCAGAAGATGAACAAAAAAAAAAAAAGAAAAGAAAAAGGGGCAGAAGGTTTATGTGAGGAAATTATAGTGGAAAACTTTCCTAATCTGAGGAAGGACACAAACATCAAAATCAAAGAAGCACAGAGAAATCCCATTAGACTCAACAGAAAACAGAGCATCACTAAGTCATATCATAGTCAAAATCACAAAATACACAGACAAGGATAGAATTATGAAAGCAGCAAGGAAAAAAGTCTGTAATTTATAATGGAAGAGAGATCAGGTTTGCAGCAGACCTATCCACAGAAACTTGGCAGATCAGAAAGGAATGGCAGGATATATTCAACATGCTGAATCAGAAAAATATGCAGCCAAGAATTCTTTATTCAGCAAGACTGTCATTCAAATTAGAAGGATAGATAAAGAGTTTCCCAGACAAAAACTAAAAGAGTTTGTGATCACTAAACCAGCCCTTCAAGAAATTCTAAGGGGGAATCTTTGAGTGGAGAAAAGACAAAATGCTCCAATCGAAAGACACAGGGTATCAGAATGGTAAGAAAACAAGACTCACCCATATGGTTCTTACAAAAAGACTCATCTTAGACCCAAAGACATCTGCAGATTGAAAGTAAGTGGATGGAGTACCATCTATCATGCTAATGATCATCAAAAGAAAGCTGGAGTAGCCATACATATATCAGACAAACTAGATTTTAAAATAAAGACTGTAACAAGAAATGAAGAAGGGCATTATATCATAATTAAGGGTTTTTCCCACCAAGAAGAACTAACAATTGTAAATACTTAACTGCCCAATGTGGAAAACTCAAATATATAAATCAATTAATCGCAAACATAAAGAAACTCATTGATAATAATACCATAATAGTAGGGGACTTCAACACCCCATTTATAGTAATGGACAGATTATGTAAGCAAAAAAATCAACAAGGTAATAATGGCTTTGGATGACACACTAGACCGGATGTACTTAACAAATATATTCAGAACATTTGATCCTAAAGCGACAGAATACACATTCTTCTTGAGTGAACATGGAACATTCTCCAGAAAAAAATCACAAATCAGTCCTCGACACATACAAAAAGATCAAGATCATAACTTGCATACATTCAGAACAAAAAGCTATGAAACTCAAAATCAACCACAGGAAAAAATTGGAAAGGCTATGAATAATTGGAGATTAAAGAACATCCTACCGAAGAATGAATAAATTAATTAAGAAATTAAACAGGAAATTTAAAAGTACATGGAAGCCATGAAAATTAAAACATAACAGCCTCAAATCTCTAGGATGCAGGAAATATGGTCCCAAGAGGGAAACATATAGCAATCCAGGTCTTCTAAAGAAGTAAAAACAGACTTTAAATACACAACCCAACCTTACACCTAAAAGAGCTGGAAAAAGAACAGCAAATAAAGCCCAAAACCAATAGAAGAAGGGAAATCATAAAAATTAGAGCTGAAATCAATGTTATCAGAAAAAGAAAAAGAAAAATCTAGTACTGGTCGATGAAACCAGGAGCTAGTCCTTTGAAAGAATTAACAAAATTGATACACTCCTAGACAGATTGATCAGAAAGAAAAAGGAAAGGACATAAATAAATAAAATCATTAGTGAAAGAGGAGAGATCACAACCAACACCACAGAAATAAAACAATTAAAAGAGAATATTATGTGCGAACATACCCCAACACATTGGGCAATCTGGAGGAAATGAGTAAATTCCTAGAAACATATAAACCACCAAAACTGAAACAGGAAGAAATTAGAAAACTTTAACAGAACTATACCCAGTAAAAAAAATAAAAATAAAAATAAAAAATTGAATCAGTAATCAAAACTCTCCCAAAAAACAAGAATCCAGGAAAAGAAGTCTTTCCAGGGAAATTATACCAAAAATTTAGAGAAGGGTTAACACCTATTTTTGAAGCTGTTCCAAAAAATAGAAATGGAATGAAAACTTACAAACTCATTCTACGAGGCCAACAATACTTTGATTCCAAAAACCAGACAAAGACTCCACTAAAAAAACAGAGGTATAGAAAAATTTCCTTGATGCACATGCATGCAAAAATCCTCAATAAGATATTAGAAAATTGGAACAGGCAATAATTTAAAAGAATTATTCACTTAAACAAGTGGAATTTTTCCCTGGGATGCAGGGCTGTTTCAATATCCACAAATCAATCAATATGATACAGCAAATGAATAAAAGAAAGGATAAGAACCACATGATCCTCTCAATAGATGCAGAAAAAGCACCTGACAAAATATAGCATTCTTTCTTGATAAAAATTCTTGAGAAAGTAAGAATTCAAGGAACATATCTCAATCATAAAGACCATACGCAGAAGACCCACAACTAATATTCTCAATGGGGAAAAACTGAGAGCTTCCTGCCTAAGGTCAGGAACATGACACTCTCACCACTCTCACCAGTATTTTTCAACATAATGTTGGAAGTCTTAACCTCAGCAATCGGACAATAAAAAGAAATTAAAGACATCCAAATCAGCAAGGGAGTGGTCAAACATTCACTTTTTGCAGATGACATGAAAGTTTACCCTGAAAACCCAAAAGCCTCCACCAAAAAACGTCTAGAAATGATACATGAATTCAGCAAAATCGGAGGACATAAAATCAATGTACATACATCAGTTGCATTTCTATATACCAACAATGAAACAGCAGAAAGAGAAATCAAAGAATCGATCTCATTTACAACTGCGCCAAAAATCATAAAATACCTAGGAATAAAACCAACCAAAGAGTGAAAGATCTATACACTGAAAACTATAGAAGGCTTATGAAATGGAAAAACATTCCATGCTCATGGATTGGAAAGACAAATACTGTTAAAATGTCAATACTACCCAAGCAATCTACACATTAAATGTAAGCCCAATCAAAATAGCACCAGCATTCTTCACTGACTTTGAACAGACAATTCTGAAAATTGTATGGAACCACAAAAGACCGCGAATACCCAAACTAATATTGAAAAAGAAAGCCAAGGCTGAAGGAAACACAATTCTGAACTTCACGCTGTATAACAAAGCTGTAAATATCAAAACAGTATAGTACTAGCATAATAACAGACATATAGATCAATGGAACAGAATAGAGAACTCAGAAATGTACCCACAAACATATGGCATACCAATCTTTGACAAAATAGGAAAGACTATACAAAGGGGGAAATAAAACAGTCTCTTCAACAAATGTTGTTGGGACAACTGGACAGCGGCATGCAGAATAATGAACAAGGACCACTTTCTTACACCAAACACAAAAATAAACTCAAAATGGATGAAATACCTGAATGCAAGACAGGAAACCATCAAAATTCTAGAAGAGAAAACAGGCAACAACATGTTTGGTCTCAGCCACAGCAACTTCTTACTTAATACGTCTCCAGAGGCAAGGGAAACAAAAGCAAAAATGAACTATTGGGACTTCATCATGATAAAAAATCTTCAGCATAACGAAGGAGACAATAAGCATAACCAAAAGGCAAACGCTGGACTGGGAGAAGATATTTGTAAGTGACATATCAGATACAGAGTTAGTATACAAAATCTATAAAAAAATTATCAAAGTCAACACCCAAAAAACAAATAATCTAGTGAAGAAATTGGCAGAAGACATGAATAGACACCTTTACAAAGAAGACATCCAGATGGCTAAAATACATGAAAAGATGCTCAGCACCACTCATTAGGAAAACACAATCAAAACCACAATGAGATACCACCTCACACTTGTCAGAAAGGCTAAAATTAACAATCAGGCAACAACAGATGTTGGTGAGGACGCAGAGAAAGAGGTACACTTTTGCACTGCTGGTGAAAATGCAAACTTGTGCAGCCACTCTGAAAAACAGTATGTAGGGTCCTCAAAAAATTGAAAATAGAACTACTTTATGACCTAGCAATTGCAGTAGTAGATATTTATCCAAAGGATACAAAAATGCTGATTTGAAGGTGCACATGCACTCCAATGTTTTAAGCAGCACTATTGACAATAACCAAAGTATGGAAAGAGCCCAAATGTCCATCACATGAAGAATGGATAAAGAGGATGTGATATTTATATACGACGGAATATTACTTGGCTATCATAAAGAATTAAATCTTTCCATTTGCAACAGCGTGGATGGAACTAGAAAGTATTATGCTAAGCGAAATAAGGCAGAGAAAGACAAACATCATATAATTTCACTCATGTGAATTTACGAAACAAAACAGAAGTACATAGAGTAATGGAAGCAAAAATAAGCTAATAGCAGGATGCAGACAAACCATAAGAGACTTTTAAATACAGAGAACAAACTGAGGGTTGCTGGTGAGGTTGTGGGTGGGGGAGAATGGCTAAAGGGGTGAGGAACATCAAGGAGGACACTTGTTGGGATGAGCACTGGGTGTTATATGTGATGAATCACTAAATTCTGTTTCTAAAATCATTATTACAATACATGTTAACTATCTTGGATTTAAATAAAAGAAAAAAAAGGCAAAAAAAAAAAGCACCACTAGTTCTGGCCCACCTACAATGTTGGTTCCACTTGGGGAAATATCACTGGGAGCTCATTATAGGTAATATTGGCCCTGAGAGTGCTCTCAGGCATTCCTAGCCAATAGCAGCATTATTGATCGGCTGATAATAACACAAAAGAGCGCTGCATGGAACATATCATCCAAGAATATAATAGAAAAATATTTACTGGTCGTCTAGAATCAGTAATTTTAATAATATTGAATATTGGATGTGAGGCCATTTCTGGACTGGATCAGAGCATTACAGTTGTAATAATTTATCATGAGGTGCCCTTTATTCTTCTCCATTTTCAAAACATGCAACATTGGATTAAAGTCAAGAAGCAATGTATATAATACCTCTTTGTTAATTATGTTTTATAGAAGTCATAATTTTTGAAGGTCCTCTTTAATTTACATTCAGGGTCTATGGGTACATTTTATTAAGTCAGTTTGTAAATGCCAAAGATTTAACTTAATTTTAATGGATTATTCATTGTATTATAGCGTGAGTGCCCACTACAGCATATTTTAGGACAATGAGTGGTATGACTATGGGATCTTTAACTTCAGTTAAAGTAAGTCATACCTTATATCACAGTTGGTCAGGGGATAATTTTCAATAACAGCAAGGGGAAAAAATGCACAAAGTTTATGTTCAGAACAATACCTTTTGTGGAGGGCCATGGTCCATGAAGCAGATACTCTCATAGTGACCCAGTGTGTGACTCACAACTCAAGAGCATCTCTGTAAAGCACTCTCCATCTACTCAATGGGGTGGGCTTAAATGTGTGGGAAAAGAGCAAAAACTTGGCTTGCTCACTTCTTATCAGTGCTGTCTGCTCAGTGGATCAGAATTAGTCCACGGCACTGGAAGGGAAGTCACACTTGGCTTCCTCTAAAGGACCCTTTGGAAACCTACCTAGTATATTAAGAAAACAGGTATTCCTAGGAGAATACAATAGGCAAATAACACATCTCAGGCCATAATTAAGGGAGAATTCAGCTTTCAAGTTCCATATTAATGTTGGGAATTGAAGACCAGCAATGCAGACAGCAGTGGTATCAAGTGCAAGCAAGGCAGCACCTTCCCAGATTGATTCAAGTCTTGGGATTATCTCAGCATGTTGAGGTGAGCAGATCAAGAGAAAACTGCCATTGAAACGATACTTTGTTACTCACAGTTTCCAAGAGGATGGAGCACACCATACAGGGCCACCTTGGGAAACACCAAGGTAGTTAGGAGGCAGAAGGAGTGTGATGAAAGAAAGGATAAGGCTCTATATTGGTAACTTTACATATGAAAATGTGTTGTATATATTCTCTAGAAGTTGGCTAGTAAGAGGAGGAATTGTCTCCTCAGGGTCAGTAAAATCCCAAATGTTAAAACATCAGAATAAAATATATGCTTAATATGGTAATATGTTGTGTTACTTTTTATAAACTGCAAAGTGCTAGAGTGGGCAAAGGTAAATGCCAACAAGATCCAGGAAAGTAAGTGAATGAATTGGCTAGTGAAGACTAGAGAAGGTATGTCCTAGTTGAAAGGGGGTAGTTGCTACTCAGTCATTTCCAGTTGTTGCTTTATGAGAATTTAGGGTCAGGAGTGCCATTTTGGAATTTTCACAAGCTAAAAGATACACTTTTTATGTAAAATCTCACATTTTTAAAAAGTCGGAAGCTGATCTAATTTGTCTTTAATTTTTGTGCATAAAAAACTGTACATGCTTTTGTATTGAATGTAACCTTGACATCCAGTTTTATATCTCAGTTAAACATAAATATATCATGACCATTAACACTATAATCATCATTTTCACCATCACCAACATAATTGCTTTCATATTTATTATTGAGTTACCATGATGTGGCAAAGTTTATGTCAATTATTTTACATATATTTTCTCCAGTTAATACTCACAATTAGCCCCTACACTTGATCTTAGCCAAAAGGCCGAGAAGCGATACAATTAGTCCCTGATGTATCATATCATCTCCATTTTATGTGATAAAACTGATTCTTAAAGCTCTCATAGGACATATCAAGGTTGAGATTGAAACCCATGTCCGTTGGTGTTTTTATACAGCTCTTATTGTGATATTGTGATTTCACCCAGGAGAAACCAGCCAAAAAGACCTCAGCTTTGGACTCCCTTCTTCCACTGAGTGCTCACTTGTAGAGTGGTAGCATTTGATGGTTAATTTTATTCATCAACGTGGCCGGACCATGGTACCTAGTTTTTGGTCAAACACCAGTGTAGCTACTATTGTAAAGGTGCTTTTTTCTAGATGTGATTACTTTTAAATCAGTAGACTTTGAGAAAATTAGGTTATCCTTTATAATGTGGGTAGGCCTTATATAGTCAGTTGGAGGTTTTAAGAAAAAATACTAAGATCCACTAGATAAAAAAGAATTTTGTCTCCAGATCGCCTTCAGAGTTGAGCTGCAGCATTAACTCTTCCAGAGGTCTCTAGCCTACCAGTCTACCCTACAAATTTCTGACATACTGACCTTCATATTTGCATAAGCCAATTCCTAAAAGTAAAAAGTAAGTCTCTCTCTCTCCTCTCTCTCTCTTTACACACACACACACACACACACACACACACACACGCACGCACACCCTACTAGTTCATTTTTTAGAAGAACCCAGAATTACACATATTTTGGTACCAAGCGTCATTCTAGAAGAACGGAATCATAAGGATAAGTTTTCTGAATTATTCTCAACAGGCTCCAAAAGGTAGATATAAAGTATGATTCATGAAGAGTCATTCTAAAAGAAAAAAGTATATGATTTTTTACAACTTATATACACATAAATCTGAGGAATATACATAGGAATGGATAGGAAGCATGTGAGGTAATGGAATGGTGAAAAGAGAATAAATCTGGATGAGGTTGAGTTTATTGGCATGGGTCCACTAAGCAGATATTCAAGACTTAATGTTGTAACTCTGGGGGTTACAAAGGACTCTGAAAATTTGTTTTTTTGTTGGGTGAAACATAAACCAAGAGTGGGTCACAATAAACTTAGATGCCATAACTGCTTCAATACACTGTAAGAGAAGGAATCCAAAGGATTAGGGTGATTGGAATGTTAGAGAGGATTTATCATATCATATCTCCTCAACTATCCTGGGAGATTCAGAGAGCACACTTTTCCACAATTATAAGAAATAAATTTGTGCAGGAAGACTCATCATCTTTGAAGAGCTCTTTGGAGAGCTTTCTAACTCTTCTCTGTAGGTCATAAATTAGAGTGAGAACTGTTACCACCAAACTGGGAAACCTAAATGCGATAAGGACAATTGGATTTTTTTGTGGCAGAGGCTAAGTGGTGGCACTTAGTATCCAAGAGCAAGTTGGTATGGTTACCATAATGGACATAATGGACAGTCAAAGCAGCACTTAGAAGTCTGATTTGTAGAGACATGCTTTTGGCTAGCTAATCAAAGAGCTCTTAAAAGTAAAATAGATGGGCAGTCTACTAAATTCTTACGTGGTCTGTAGAATTGGAAACATTCTAGGTCATGTGAGCAAAAGTTTAATTTAAATCATAGAAAACATAGAATCTTGGTTTCTCAATCATTTCCCGTACTCGATACAGTTTATAGATCTAGAACCCCTTGAATGAAGTAAACTGCGAGTAAACTGGGAGTTCCAAGTGTAGTGGCTTTTTATTGGGTGAGTTGTGGCAGTCTCTCATTGGCTGGGCTACTGCTGGGGGGGAGGAAACCTTTCTTATTCCTAGTGGGATAGTAAAGTAGTATCCACTAGCGAGGTTACTCTCTTCTTGTTGGGTCCCCAATTGAAGACTAGTGGCTGGGTATGAGGACTCCCCCTGCTGGCTTCCCAACTTCATTCTAAATGATATTTTCTTTAATTAATTTTCACAGAACTTTATTATTTGGCCTATTCAGGAAACAGATATATCTTAGAGAATGATGGTAGGTTATCATAAGTTTACCTAGATGCCAATATCTATTGTAACTGCTGTAGCAGATATGGTTTCATTGCTTAAGCTGATAAACACATACTGTAATACCTGGTATGTAGCTATTGATCCTATAAATGTTCTTTTCTTCTATCTGTTAGTAAAGACTACCAGAAGCAGTTGCTTTCAGCTGTCAAAGCATCAATACACATTCACTATCCTACTTCAGGGGTATATCAATTTAACTTGTGTCATAATTTAGTTCACAGGGATCTTGCTCATTTTTCTCTTCTATAAGATATCACACTGGTCTTACTTTAATGACATTATGCTGATTGAACTAGTGAAAAGAATTCTGAACTATTCCAGAATTATTGGTAAAACACGTGCAAGTCACAGTATGGGAAATAAATCCAAACTGAAATTCAGAGGACTTCTTCCTAGAAGTCGAGTGGCATGGGGCATATCAAGATATTTCTTCCAGGGCAAAGGCTAAATTGTTGCATTAGCCTCTGCATCAACAAAAGCTGAGACGCAGCATACATTGGGCATCCTTGAATTTTAGAAATAACACATTTGTTATTTGCATGTGTTACTCTAGCCCATTTACCAAATTACCCCAAAAGCTGCTAGGTTTGAATGGGTCTTGTAATAAGAGAAGGCTCTTCAACAGTTCTAAGTTCCATACAAGCTTCTCTGGCACTTGGACTATATGTCACAGTAGATCCAATGATACTTGATGTATCAGATAGGCAGATAAAAATGACTTTGGCAGACCCTACAGATTAATCACAGCACCCAGGATTTTCAAGAAAAGTTCTGCCATCCTCTGTTGATAACTACTTTGATTCTGAGAAAAACTTTTAGTTGTTACTTGGCCTTAGTAGAGAATGAACACCTAACTGTTGGCTGCTAAATTACCATGTCGTCTGTTCATCATGAACTGGATATTGTTTGATTCGTCAGCCTATAAAGTTGGGTATGCACGGAAGCATTCCATCATCAACAGAAGTGATATAAACACTACTGCTTGAGAGTCTATTTAAGATCGGGTTTAAGCAGGCCCAGAAATACAAGTAATTTAAATGCATGTGGAAGTGGCCCAAATGCCTACGGTTCTCATTCCTGTTACATTACCTTCTCTCTTCTGGCCTGCACCTGTGATCTTACAGAGTTTTCTACAATCAGCTGACAGAGAAAGAGTAAATTCAGATCCTGTTCACAGATGACTTGCATGTTATGCAGACACCATGTGAAAATAGCTGCAGCAATTACAGCTACTTAGTAGGACATCTTTTAAGGACAAAGATGAAGAGCAAACCTCCCAGTGGGCAGAACTTTGGTAAGTGTACCTGATTGTTCACTCTGCTTGTAA
Organism: Paradoxurus hermaphroditus; assembly: GCA_004024585.1. Classification (NCBI taxonomy): domain Eukaryota; kingdom Metazoa; phylum Chordata; class Mammalia; order Carnivora; family Viverridae; genus Paradoxurus; species Paradoxurus hermaphroditus. The sequence goes on from PITB01032386.1 coordinate 10,754, forward strand.
GAACAAATTGCCAGACTTGAGATTATACACTGATTCCTGGGGTGTGGTCAATGATTTGGATTGTTGGTCAGAGATTGGAAGGAACATTGTTGGAAATTTGGTGATAAGGAGCTCTGGGGAAGACGTATGTAGGTAGACCTTTTTATTTTTTTCGTGTTTTATATATTTATTCAGAAAGCGTTTCAACTATGGAATTATACATTTTAGCACTGTGAAATCCAATTGTTCTGAAATCTTTTTCCCATGTAATTCTGTTTATTACAATATTATAATCCTAAAGAAATTCTCTTATGTGATGTTTTTAATGCATTCAGATACTATGCATGATGTCTGATGTGATCAGTAATAATGGTTGCAATGAAATATTTAGTTATGTTAATACTCTTTTATAATCTAAAAACAACAGGAAATTTCTTTATAGGCAGGCATGAAGTTATCTGGTAGTAACTGTCCATTGGAAATGAACTGATCATCTTTTCCTTGATCAATTACTATGTCCAGCTGAGAACCTGGATAGGACTTCATGATATGCGGAGCATCATAAGCCTTCCATTTACTTTGATCTGTTCCCAAATATCCACTAAGGGCTTTTTTTCCCCAAAAGGCAAAAGATAACTGGGATGCAAATTGGAGCAAATGTTGGCACAGATTTGTACTTTCCAGGATTCTTCAAAGCACAAAACTCTCCATGAAGTGGCCAAAAACAGAAATCCTTTTGGGATCCACTGGAAAATGGCATTTATGAGTTGGATAAGCTCCTCAGTTACATAAGAGTACATTCTGTAGTTAGTTTTCCAAGGATCTTCAATGGTACCCATACAAAACTCAGCACTGGTGCCAAAGTCCCACCTCTCATCTTCTCCTTTAATATTGCAGTCACAAGAGCTGGTATCTTGAACAATGATAATAAGACCATGTTCTGGGGTATCTTTATGACAACCATACTTTGACAAAAAATTTTATTCAGTGAAAGTTAACCCAGACAGCCAATATAGTGCAGGGCATTTTCCAGTTTATGCCTTTGGTGGTAAGTAGATATCAAACTTCATTTTGTATTTCAGCTCAACACTGTCATACTTAAAAAACTTTCTTCAATCCTCCAAAGTACTAGTTGCTGGAAATGTTTCGATGCTATTCTTCTCCTCACAGACTGCTACTTGCTTTTTTGTCTGCACCAAGAGATAGATTATCCTTGGTGATTGATGACAGTGGGGGAAGAAGAAGCAGCTAGAACTAGTTAGATCTTTTTGAATGGGCAAAATGTAAAAATATTTGAGTCCCATGTACGTTTTCAACAAAGGGTTGCCTTAGCAGAGGAGAATGATTCTAACAATGTAGTGAATAAGATGACCCATTCTGTGGATAGCAGTCAGTGTTTTCCCCAGTCACCCCATCGTCACTCAATGGGCTCATGAACACAGTGGCCGTGATGGCAGGGATGGAAGATATCATGGGTTCAGCAACATGGATTTATGCTCACAAAGGCCAATCTGCTTATGGCTGCTGCTGAGTGACCATTTACCAGCAGTAGAGACCAACACTCATTCCCTTATATGACACTATTCCCTAGGATGTTCAGTCAGCAAGCTGGTGGCAACTTGATACCATTAGACTCCATAATGGCAGAGGTATTGTTTCATTCTTTTCTATTTTAATGTTTTTTTTTAATTTATTTTGAGAAAGACTGTGTGTGAGCAGGGTAGGGGCAGAGAGGAAGAGAGAGAGAGAATTCCATGCAGGCTTTGTGCTGTCCGTACAGAACCTGATGCAGGGCTCCACCTCATGAACAGTGAGATTATGACCTGAGCCAAGATGAAGAGTCAGATGCTTAGCCACCTGAGCCACCCAGGTGCCCCTAGGTACTGTTTCATTCTTCTTGAAATAGAAACATATTCTAGATACAGATTTGCATTCCCTGTGTGATGCTTTTGCCAAAATTACCTTCTGAGGACTTAATGAATGCCTTACTCATCATTATGCTGTTCCAACAACATTGCTTCTGATCAAGGAACTCATCATGTTACAGCAAATGAAGTATTAATGATTCCATGTTCATGAAATCAATTATCTTACCATGTTTTCCACCATCCTGAATCAGCTTTCATGACAAAACAGTGGAATGGTCTTTTTAAGACTTAGTTACAGTGCCAGGTAGATGACAGTACACTGTGAGACTAAGGCAATGACATAATAAAGGGTATATATACTCTGAATCAACATTAAATATGTTTATTTTTTTCCCACAGCCAAGTTACATAGGTCCAAAAACCAAGGTGTAGAAGTGGGAGTGGCATCACTCACTCTTAACCTCTAGCAATCCACCAATAGAATTTTTGCTTCCTATCCTTGTGAATTTATGCTCTGTTGGTTTAAACATTTTACTTTCAAAGGGAAGAATGCATCCACCAAATATTCTTTTGAACTGGAAGTTAAGACATTCACTAGGCTACTTTGGATATCAAGGAATATCAAGGATAGGCAGGCATATCAAGGAATTACTGTTCTGGCTGATGTTATTACTGTTGATTACCAAAGTGTAATTGGATTGCTATCCCAACATGGAGGTAAGAAGGGAGTATGTCTAAAATGCAGAATAGCCCTGGGGATGTCTCTTAGTACTACCATACCCTGTGATTAAGGTCAATGGAAAACTAAAATTCAATTCAAGCAGAATTATTAATGGTCCATACACTTCAGGAATGAAAGTTTGGGTCACTCCATCAGGTAAAGAACTTCAACCATTATATATCACATCATCTTTAGCCATTCTTCAGTTGATGGACATTTGGGCTCTTTCTATGCTTTGACAGTTGTTGATAATGCTGCTACAAGCATTGTAGTGCATATATCCTTTCATACCCATTGGGTATACCCACCTGTTTTTTCCTGGGTTGCTAATTTTAGCCATTCTGACAGGTGCGAGGTTGTATCTCATTGCCGTTTTGATTTGTATTTCCCTGATGATGAGTGATGTTGAGCATCTTTTCATGTGTCTGTTGGCCATTTGGAGGTCTTCCTTAGGAAACTGCATATTCATGTCTTCTTCCCATTTCTTCACTGGATTATTTGTTTTTCAGGTGTTGAGTTTGGTAAGTGCTTTATAGATTTTGGATACTAACCCTTTATCGATATGTCATTTGCAAATGTCTTTTCCCATTCTGTCAGTTGCCTTTTAGTTTTGTTGATTGTTTCGTTTTCAGTGAAGAAGCTTTCTATCTTAATGAGGTCTCAATAGTTCATTTTTGTTTTTAATCCCCTTGCCTTTGGAAATATGTTGGCTAAGAAATTGCTATGGCTGAGGTCAAAGACGTTGATGCCTGCTTTCTCCTCTACGGTTTTGATGGTTTCCTCTTTCACATTTAGGTCTTTAATCCATTTTGAGTTTATTTCTGTGTATGGTGTAAGAAAGTGGTCCAGTTTCATTTTTCTGCGTGTAGCTGTCCAGTTCTCCCAGCACCACTTGCTAAAGAGACTGCCTTTTTTCCGTTGGATACTCCTTCCAAATTTGTCAAAGATTAATTGGCCATATATTTGTGGGTCCAGTCTGGGTTCTCTATTCTATTCCATTGGACTATGTGTCTGTTTTGTGCCAATACCATATTGTCTTGATGATTACCACTTTGTAGTAGAGGTTAAAGTCTGGGATTGTGGTGCCTCCCACTTTGGTTTTCTTTTTCAACATTACTTTGTCAATTCAGGGTCTTTTATGGTTCCATAAAAATTTTAGGATTGTTTGTTCTAGCTTTGAGAAGAATGCCAATGCTATTTTAATTGGAATTGCATTGAATGAGTATATTGTTTTGGGTAGCGTTGGCATTTTAACAATATTTATTCTTCCAATCCATGAGCATGAAATGTTTTTCCATTTCTTCGTGTTTTCTTCAATTTCTACAGTTTTCAGCATGCAGATATTTTTTGTCTTTGCTTAGGTGTTTTCCTAGGTATTTATGGTTCTTGGTGCAATTGTAAACGTGAGTGGTTTCTTTATTTTTCTTTCTGTTGCTTCATTGTTGGTGTATAAAAATGCACCAGATTTCTGTACATTGATTGTGTACCCTGCAACTTTGCTGAATTCCAGTCTTTTGATGGAGTCTTTCAGGTTTTCTATGTAGAGCATCATGTCGTCTGCAAAAAGTGAGAGTTGGACTTCTTCTTTGCTGAGTTTTATGTTTTGTATTTCATTTTGTTGTCTGATTGCTGAGGCTAGGACTTCCAACGCTATGTTTTTTG
>PITB01032387.1:0-14987 GCA_004024585.1 Paradoxurus hermaphroditus
GTGCGGGTAGTGCTGCTTCTTGCCACTGAACTTCTCTTCAAAAGCCCTGCATTTAGGGGCTGGATGGTAGAGGTCTCACCCGCTCTGGCCCTCTCCTTCAGATGTTGTTCGATGGGCACTTTCCCAGCTATCTCCAAAGACGCTCACCCTCCCCTCAGCTCAACTTCCCCAGTTCGAGTTCGTTTTATCTGACCCAGATTAAACTCACGGTTTAGTTGGGTCGTGTCTGTTTTCGCCTTCATTTCTTGTCAGCTGTAGCACCTTTTCCCCCCGATTTTTGGAGTTGAGAGAGACTATGGTTTCAGTCATCCCCCTTTAAAGGGCAAGCGAAATACTGGAGCCCCCTACTCCTCCACCGTGTTGCCCCTCCTCCTCGGAAACAATTCTTATCTTAGCTATTTGTGATTCTGCTCCTAAGTTAATTAACATATGCTGTCTTTGAAGTAAGATTAGGTAAATTTGTGGCAGGGGGAGAGAACAGGATGTTTATGAAGCAAGTAGGGTTGTTATGGTTGTTATTGCAAGTCTCAGTAAACAGAGGATGCATACATTATCATCTTAATACCTATGTTAATCGTCTATAGAAAGGTTAAGAGTCATCCGTCTAGCTTCCTAAACTACAATGAGGGAGGTGTAACTCTCCTGGTAAAAACGTACTTTCTAAGGCTTGTCTAAGTTCCTTTGCTTGTGAATGAGTGAATGTACATAATAGGGGCCCAACGTTTACACAAGTCACACCAATATTCAGCCAGCTCATAACTGCTATCAAGCTGTGCAACCCATTCCCAAGATGCAAATAAGATCACTTCCGGCCAAGCTACTCTCATTCAGATGTAATCCATCAAAGCATCATGCTCCAGGTCCTTCCTTTTTATTTAAATGATATAAAACAAAAAAGCATTACATTCCTTGGGGTCAAGTAGAGCAGCTCAAGAAATCCAAGCCTGAAAAATTATTTAGAAGGAGGTAAGACTGTGCGCCATTTGATTGGCAGGAGCTTACTACAACTGCATTTCCACACAGGGAGGTGCCTTAACCTGTGAGCCCAAGTTGGCTCCCAACAACAATGCATGACCCTGGATTGCACATGGATCATGGAGAAACACTTCAGTATAAAAAAAAAAAATAGGCAATTAGTAAACCTAGACTATAAACCATATTTCATACATACATGCACCCATACACATATACACATACATTGGATGAAACATGAAAATGTGGCAAAATATTAAAAATTGGTCAATCCTAGAGAAAAATAAATAAATGGGTGTTATTATAACATTCTAGCAACTTTCTGTAGGATTGATATTTTGTATACTAAAAATGTAAGAAAAACAAAATGTCCCAATACTAAAGGTTATGAATTCTACTTCCCTGAATGCCTTTTATAAACAAGCTTTCCATCACTTTTGGTTAGAACCAAACCCCACCCAGAATGATCTAGCCTCAAATCAGGAACTTCAGATCAGAGGAATGGGTGGGAAGGTAACTCTTTTGTCTTGATTTACAACCAAAATTTTCACTAAGCAAAAATGACTGGAAAGACACCACAACCTAGGCTCATGTAAGTACAGTTATAAAAACTCCATATTCTTTTTTTTAAGATTTTTTTAATGTTTATTTAGTTTTGAGAGACATAGAGACAGAACGTGAGCAGGGGAAGGGCAGAGAGAGGGAGATACAGAAACTGAAGCAGGCTCCAGGCTCTGATGAGCCATCAGCACAGAGCCCGATGTGGGGCTCGAACTCACAGACCGTGAGATCATGACCTGAGCTGAAGTCGGCTGCTTAACCAACTGAGCCACCCAGGCGCCCCTAAAAACTCCATATTCTTATTGTCATTTTGTGGGACTAGCATCCACTAAAAAACCAGGGCCCTAGACTTGAGCTCTTAGAGGCATTTGGGGAAAATGTGCAGAGGTGGCTGAAGGCAGAGAAAAATCGTATCTGGCAAAGGATTAACAGGTATATGTGCAAGATTTAGGGATACATGGGGAGAGTGGTGAAAGTGAACCAGAATTTGTTGAACTACAAGTAATGGATACATGTTATTTCATTTACTTCCCATAACAACCCAATGGCATAAGTATTATTATTTCACTTTACAGACTGAGAGGTGAGACAACTGTCCCAAGCCTATAACCCAGTACAAAGAAGAGCTGGAATTTGAACTTGATTCTTTGTTACTTCGAAGACAACGTTATTTCTCCTGAGAATGCTACCCAGCAAAGAATGAAGACTCAGGGCATGGCTATTAAAGGAGTATTTGAGCCAGTTCCTATCTTTGTACCCAAGACACATGTTGCCAATCTCTTTCCTTTCCCCCTAAATACATACTGATGGGCATGGATTAGAAGTTCTGGAGCCATTAAAAATGAAAGCTCTAAACCATGTCCTGATGAAATCCAAACCTAATCTAGAGTCAAAAAATTTCCTTTTAGATGCCAAGAAAGATTCCAAAGCATCTCTCAGCTATTCCAATAGTTCCCAGATATGATTTTATTGTATTAAGTGATCTAATTGTAATTCCTGCCCACAACTTTAGCCCTTCTCCTTTTACTTGGCTTTTAGTGGAAATATAGGACAATAGATCTCTGGATGCCAAGTCTCACCTTCCTGAGACTTCTTTCATCATCCAATTCCTTCGGCGATCTATTACAAATCTTTTCTAGTCCCTGCCTCATCCTAGAGAAGAAAAAGAACCACCTTCAGTGCAGTTTAAGGAATGCTAGAGAAGAAAGTGAAATCTAGATTCTCATTGTGGAAAGGAAGACAGGCAGAAGGGGGTGCAGATATTTTCTAAAATGGGAGCCCAATGGCAGGAAGATTCTTGAATTTTTCAGACAAACTAATCACTTTCGGCTTTGGCCTTCCCAACCCTCAGCCATCATCCATGGCTTCCAGATGGTGCAGACACACACTCTTGGGAAACTTCTGTCAAAAAGGACAGCCCCAGCTGAAACAAAGGCAAGTAGGTAGATAAATGATGCCAGATTAATGAGGATAGCTCAACAAAACATCTTTTTAAGCTCCCTATTTCGCTAGGCCCATTGCTCCCCAGATTTCTCTGTCAATCAGAAGCAGACTTGGAATAGTTGCCAGAGAATTTCAATTTCTTCTTTATTCTTAATGCAGAAGAAACAGTACCATAGAAACGTCAGCTCACCAGTCACTCCAAAATGTGATTAACCACTTTACAGAACTAAAATGTCAGGGTGATGCCGGTAAAAGGACTTCAGCTATGTAAGAGTGATCATTCTGGTGTGGTTGTTATTGACAATCAGAGATCTGACCTACTAGAATATAAAAATGGACATTAGTGTTCCCCATTGTAACTCATGTCTGTGGCTGGCTCTGAGCTCACAGCATCTAGAGAATTGTCAGTATTTATTAATCATCCATAAAAATAGCACAAAGACCAATGAACATCAGGCATGAATACAAACCTCTTGTTTTTAGATCTTCTCAGCATTTTTTTAAAGTTATGAAGGAATATCAACTTGCGATAAGGAATTTGGAACAAATCTAAGAAATTCCAACTGAAATCATTGGTTTCAGATCTTTGGGGATCGCTAAGCTAGTCCCCAATTCAATTCAGCAGACATGAAGTTATTTAGACATTTAGCACATTTTCCACTGTAGACAGGTATCTAGTAGATTCCTAGTTTTGCAAATACTGCATATTCAGGGACAGCCTTCTGCCATAGTCTCCCGTCCACCCCCCCCCTCCCCGGTCCATAAAATTGATAAATCTAAACAGTGGCATCCTCTCAAATCTCCCTCAGATTCACCAAGAAGCCATTAGGGAGTGCTTCCCTTAAGCAGAATAAAGGTCTAAATCACATTCTCCCTAGTCACTACATACACCAGATAACTAAAGTCTGATTGCTCTCTATTCTACTCCTGGAGAATAACACTTTCCTCAAGTCTTAAAAGGGCATGTGTATGCTCACACACACATACTCACACACATGCACACAAACACACACTCCCAACCACACCTGCAGTTTCCTATTCTCTATGAAGTTCAAACTTCTAAGATTGTATTTCCTGGTCTTTCTTTTCACTGTTTTTCTACCACTTACTCCTACTATTAACCTTTTCTCTGACTCTTGCTTGAACAGGACAAATCTTTCCCCACACATGCACTTCTTGCTGCCATTAACATCACCCTAACACAAATTTGCTCCTCTCTGCCTAGAACACGCTCTTTTCTAATCTGTTCAACAGATCCTCCTTCTGGAAGTTTCTCTGGGTATCCCCGAAGATAGATATCTGATCTCTCCAGTATGTTCTTCTTGCCCTCTTCTCTCCCCTCATTAATGTCCAGTGTCATAACTCACTGACTTAGAACTTTTTACTGGGAACACAGTTAAGGAAGAAGGTAGGAGTAGTAAGTGGTGAGGTGTTTCTAAGAAACAGAGCTTCTGCCTGATGATACTCTCAGTTTGTCTTTCCTTCCCCAACTGAAGCCTGAGGTACAAAGAGTTAAAGGCCACAGTCACAGAAGTACCCCAGGCTCTACAGCCCTGTTTGGCGATGTCAGAGATCTGACACAACTGAGGTCCAAGTCTCTTTTACCACAACAAAGTAAAAGTACAGAGGAAGTAACCCATGTCAGCCTAGAGAATATACATTATCTGTATACACCATTGTCATCACTTTGATGTATAGCAACTGAACATACAGACGATGCAGAGTTTCATTACTTTCATTTCTTTATTTGGAAAATAAGTCATGTAATGCTTTGACATTAGGCATCATAACACAAGACTCAAAGAGCGACATTTAAGGCCAGCATGCAGAAAGGAGGAGTGATACCATAGTCAGTTGATTGAATGGTGTGTACAATAGGATTTCATTTGTTTCAAGAAGATACGGAAGTATCCATGAATTTCCCTTATACTGTAAGCTCCCAGAGGTGCCTGAGTGCCTGAGGTGGCTAGGTGTCTGACATTGGCTCAGGTCATGATCTCATGGGTCATGAGTTTGGTTTGGGCATCAGGCTTTGTGCTGACAGCTCGGGGCCTGGAGCTTGCTTCATATTCTGTGTCTTCCTCTCTCTATCCCCTTCTCTATTAGGTGCAACCAAGACTAGAACATGAAAGCATGGCAGCCCTCAGACTGTCTGCTCATTAGACCAAAAGGAAACACAGCCATGTCTTCCAGCTCATCTACCTACCCTATCACCCCCAGCCCTAACTTCTCAAATCCCATCCAAGACTGGCAAAGGATGACTTCCAAGTCAGTTAAAACCCACCTTGATGCAACTTAACATGCTCCTGACCAACTGTATGTAGACCAAATCCATCTACTCTAATATAGACCAAAATATGTAGATATATACCAACATGTTTTGGATTTGTTCCCACAATTCATATGGAGTCCCTGCTATATGCAGACACCACACGAGCATCAATGCATCATTATCTGTGTAAACAAACAGATAGCTGGACCTTCTCTAAAGGCTATATAGAGTCCATATAATCAACTATCATTCTGGGATGGTTGTGAACAAACCACCTTTTCTTAATCTTTCTGGGAAAACTACAGAGAAGACAGAGGTAAATACAATGTTCCTCATTCATGATTAGACACTTTTACAAGTTTAGTTTCAGTGAGAACATAGTTTTGGATATTATTCACATTTCTATCACACTGCAACAAGATGTTCAACCTAACAAATCAGAAAAGCCTGAGCTTTTGCTCTTAGAGATCTTCAGAAACTTGAATGGGCTATGAGGAAGAACCAGAATTAGATTTTCCAAACAGGAATCAGAAAGACAGCTGAGAAAAGCCAGGAACGATATGAAATTATGGATTAGAGATGATGTGATACATTGATGTCAACAGTTAAAATCAATCTCTTCTCTATTTCCTATATGATTCTCTACTCACCTTTCTCAACCACTGAATCCTATCAACAAAGGACACTTAATAAAGACCTCAGGAGAAAGCAGTAGAATGATATTCACCTGCCTGTCCACCTTATTCAAACTAATAAGCTTTAACTTTCCAAACTAAAGCTGTAACATAGGATGGCCTTTGTCTCCAATGAGCACTGATCCACAATCATTTTTTCTAAGAAGTAATGTTCAACAAGGTTTTTTTTGCCCTTCAACTCCTTCCTTTCCTTGTAAGCTGATTCCGGATATTCATCCAGTGGTCCCACTCAACACTACATCGTGTCTCCACTTTTAGACTTGCAATTATGAGTGACTCCTTCTTCCATGTGCTTCCTCCCAATATATACTCTCAATAATACACTACACACAAGGTGGATTACGGAAGGGTGACTATATCTCTGGTCATCATACTTCATACGTTTAAATGTGTCCTTCCCTCTACCATGTTAGTACTCAGTTGTCTCTTTCTCTTAGTTCTCTCTCAACTCACTGTGCTTGGTTCCTCTCACAGTGCTAGGTAGCTGCTCCACACTGTCGCCATCTCATTTGAAAGTTAATTTGTTTTGTTTTGCTGTAGGAAAGACACCAGATCATCCAGATCATCTGAGTCATATGAAAGTTGTATCATGTCTCAAAGTTCTGGATTCTTATCCAAATATAGATTCACATGGTTTCTCCCTCAGGATCCATCTGACTCACCCCAGCTTGGGCAACATAATCCACAGTAAAGAGCATCCACCACCACTTTTTCAGGACACTCTTTACACCTCTTCTTTAGTTCTTTCTAATCTCCACACTGCTTTGTGATTTCTGGGATAATACAAGAGCAAAAGGGACTAGGATAAAATAAAAGAATATATTCCAAAAATAATATTTATCTCTTTGAAATATACTTTGAAGAAAATTGGCTAATTTTCTGGGATAATACAAGAGAAAAAGGGACTAGGATAAAATAAAAGAATATATTCCAAAAATCATACTTATCTCTTTCAAATATAATTTGAAGAAAATTGGCCCTTCCAAGTGATTTTACTTAAAGTAGGGTTAAAATGAATCTGACTTTGGGAAGCATATAAAGGTTACCAAATGATAACAGAAAGAAGTTGCACAAGAACTGCTATAGGGCAAGAGAGGGACAATCTAGAAAGAAACATTTGCCACCTATAATCAACAAAACTGGTGTCATGCATGGATAAGTGTTGTCTGTGTTTCTGGTGTTGGGGTACAGTCCACTGTGTACATGATGGTGGGGAGAGGAGAAGGGGGAGAACAATTTAAGACTCCAAGGGCCTTTGATATTAAAAAGTTGCAAATATATTCTAAAATAATAGAAAAATGTCTTTTGGAGATGTAGGAACACAGATCTATTTCAGGTTTCTCCCTTGAGCCTTTATCAATCAATAAAATATGCCTATCTTGACCATAAATTTGATAGATTCCAAGAAAAAGAACAGAGCCATCAAGTTTCAAGGTTATTTACAACTCACTCATTTATAATATACTTGGAACCTCAGAGAGGCCTTCCTAAAGTGTTTTAAAAACCACTGGCAGACACACCCCAGGGGAACTTGGTAATCTTCCCCCTATAGCCTGACCTGGCCTGTAATCAGTCACCCTCACGTTTTAAAATTAGATAAGAAAGGCAGGGAGATACCTTCAGCATCTGTAAAAATGGATATTTAGCTCCTAGAGCTTAGAGGAAGAAGAACCTCAATTCCTCTCTGGTTCCCTCAGGGGACTACCTTAAAAAACTGGACGTTCTATTCTACCAAGTCAATGCCGATGTCCTCCATATGACACAGAGACTCTCAGGATCTCCAGTGAGAAAGTGTGGCAAAACATGAAGAAGGCTGCAGAGCTAGATGGAAGGATCTTCATTCAAGAAACATATCTAAGCATATTGTATGCTGGATCCTGTGGGAAACACAAAGATGAATAAAGCAAACTCTGTACCAGGTCACAAAGGAAAGGCCAGGAAGGAGGGCAGGGCAAAGAGGTGGGAAAGACTCTGGAAGAGAAGCACCAAGGAATCACCTCTCCTAACTCATATTTTCTTCAACAGAGCTGAGAACCTTTCTGGTCTGGAAGAGAAGAGAGTGTAGGCTTCCAAATTACATCAACCTCAGCAAATTTACCTGTCTTTCCCAAACTCACCAGGCCTCAGGTCTGCACACACACCCCCAAACCAAAATCTAGCTCTGGAGCCATGAAATACCTTCTGCTCAAACACCACAGGTGTTGGACAGCCAACTGCACTAGCCAGCCTCCTTCTTCTCTGGCTATGTCTCAGTTTTCTTGCAAACTCTATAAAACAGAAGAAATCACTTAATGATAGGCTGTTTCAGCATCAGAAGAGAAACACCTGAGAAGAATGTTCAACCCAAACCCAGGGACAGAGAAGGAGTTTGGCCAAGCTGGGTCAAGCCTTAGAGTGGAGCTTAAAGAGGGCCTTCAAGGTGCTGGGCCAGCAGGGAGGTGGGGACATCAGGAGGCAGGGGGTGCCTGGCTGTAGGGCACATGGGAAGAGTAGGAAAATGTGAAGTAGATGGTTTAGGTAGAATCCTCAATTTGGAGGTGGGAAATGAAAGAATAGTAGGGCCCTTCATGTGTAAGAGGTGGAGTGACTTCTTAAATAAAACTTTGTCGAGATGTGAACTTAGAAGTTGACAAGCTTCCCAGGGTTCTCAGTATGGTGGAGTTCCCGGATTTTAGGCTGAGAGTGTGGGGAGGCAGGTGGAGGCAACCTGTAGTGACTTGGAGGCCAGTCCCAGATTGAGCTAAAGCATCCACTCAGCAGTCCTTTAAATAAGGGTAGGAGCACTCTCCCCACCAGCCACCTCTCTCAGAATCTTCTACTAGGTTCCTTTAGCACCATCATTCCAAACCCATCACCCCTATTTCCTATCACCCCAGGAAAACAATAAAAGGGATCTGGCTTAAGCTTCACCACAAGGGATTTCCTGAGATATTCAGAGTTCATAGCATATTCTAACTGAATATGAACTGAGCATTGGGCCAAAAGAAGTAAGGGAAATATATAGTCCCTACCTAGAGAGCTTCCTGCTCAGACATCGAAAACAGGGCTTCCAAGACCCTGAAACAGTGACCAAAGAACATTTCCCAGAACATTAATCTTCCAACAGAGGCAATACTTCTCAGAGATGGAGAAGGCAATACCTATTTAAAGACTGAGGGCTGAATGCACAAGTGATGCACCCAAGAAAGCATGGGCCTCTAGAAAAAGGGGCACCACTGCCTTCTCTTAATAGCACTGTGATGCCTCTGAATCCTAAATTAAGTTCCTTAAAGACTGGAGCGGAGGTGTATGGAGGGAAGAGGAGGGTAGTGAGAAGTTCCCAAAGAGACAGAGGCTATACTGAGTATACTAAGACAGAACATTGAAATTAGAGTGGAAAGAATTGTTCCAGATCTCATAAAGAACCACCAGCTGAAGAAAACCTAAAAATCACATTAACCCTGCCCTAACACATCTCCAGTAGGCATTGTCCAAGGGCACTAATGGAGCACCTCTTTTGTTCCAGGTAGTATGCTGTGGTGGATGAGAGGCCCAGCCAGGACTACAGAGCCAAAATTCCTGGAGGCAAATGAGACAGGCAGGAATTGGAAGGATGGCTATCATGACAGAACAGTCTGGGAGGGGTATCTGGGGTTTTCATTTGTGTCTGTTCCAACAGTCCTAGGCTGTCTTCCTCTGCCTCAGGCTGGGATTTTCCTAGATGTGCATCTGCTGGGAGGAAAGAAGGGCAGGTGTAGGGGGAGAGTCTATCTATCCTTGTGTTAGGTCCCAAGAGGAATCCTTTCCCTTTCTCCCTGTGCTATTCACTGCCTTGGATAGAGGGTGGGGGATGGGGAAATACCATGGGCCCAAGGCAACCATTAGGTTATAAGAAGAACCTGCCCAGGTGCCCTCCTTCCCCACTTGCCTTAGGCCAGCAGCGCTGATCAGGCAGACTGGAAGTTCTGGGGCCATAATTTAGGTCTGACCCAGAGCCTGGGCGCTGCAGGGCTTATGTCCCCAGCCCCCACTGAGCCCCACTGGGTCCCTCAGTGGTGGATGCCATGTTTCCCATATTCCCTAGCATGTTACTGCCCACCTTTCCCCAACAGGGCTTCAACTTCCCTGGTGAGGGACCTCATGAATTCCTTCCAACCTCTGCAGTGTTTCACCCAGAACCCCCTGCAGGTCAGAGCTCCAGTCCCTCTTTTTTGCCTCCCATATCTCGCCCAAATCCATTCCAAGCAGCCCCAGTGTCCCTATCCTGGCCACAGTCCCTCACTGCAGGATTTCTCCAGGCGAATGTGCTCCAGGTTCCCAATGCTGCCCAGGACTCTGCCCCCATCACTGCTTCCCTTGCTGCTGCACCCCTGGCTGGCCACCCCCTTCACAGTGAATACAGAGACTTTGAAGCTATCACCGACAATCCCCGCCCCCCACTCCCACCAGTGTCTATGCTGGTAGCCCAGACCATGCCCTGTCTCTGTGGCCACCAATGCCAGAGCCGTGTCACATCGTCATAGCCCCAACCTGGATCATCGCTGTGGCCCAGGTTGCACCTGACTGGGAGAAGAAGACAAAGAGCAAAGGACCCTACACATGTGCCCTTGTGCCAAAGAGTTCCAGATAGCTACAACCTCCTGAGGCATCAGGCCATCCACACAGGAGCCAAAGCCAGCAGGTCCCCTGTAGTAGTCACCGGAGCCACAGGGGCCATGGGAGGTGGGTGAAGGGTTACCCAGACTCACTCTAGAAACAGCACCCAGGAGAATCACGTCTGTGACATACTTGGCAAAGCCTCTGTGACATCTCCCACCCGAGTCTAGGTAAGCTGTGGCTTTGGACAAGGAGCCCTACCAGTGACCAGTATTCCTACAGCCCTGCAAGAGCAATGACCACTCGAGCTACCACATGTGTCCATGCTACAGGACAGGATGACACAGTGCACAAGCCCTACAACTGCACCCACTGTGAGAGAGTGTCTCCCTCAGAATCACCTCAACAGTCATGTCCCACAAGTGCCCTCCACAGATGGCCCTTCAAATGTGACCCATGTGAAGCAGCTTTTGCCAAGAAGGATCCACTTTGGGTGCACAAGGTGGGACAGGAGCAGAAGGTGCCATGTCATGTATCTGGCAAAATGCCCAATGATTCTTATATTTTTGACCATAGGAAGATGCACTACCAGGACCTTCACCATGTCTGTGAGCTCTGCAACCAAGGTACCGATGAGGTCTCTCCTAGGGCAGCAGCCGCAGTGGCACAACCGTCCCCCAGCTGTGGGCTTCCTCTCAGCCCACAGAGGTGCCCTGGACTCTCAGCCACTTCAGACCAGTCCCAGCCCTGGTGAGCTACCCTTTGGGGGCAGGGAGAGTGGAAAGTGTAGGAAGGTCCCTTGGAACCTTCTCCTCTTCCCCTCTCTCTTCCCACTACTTCCTCTCTCTTCATCCACCACAAAGGAGCCTTCAGAAGGAATGGAGGAAAAGATCTTTCTTAGGGGAATTTCCTAGATTTTCACAATTTGTTTCTTCTGCTCTTCTCTCCTCCCTATCAGACCTGATCCCACACACAACTCTTCCCCTCGGTTTTGTTGAAGTCCCCTGGACAGGGGACAAGGGTGGAAGAGGACAGGAGCAGTCACTGCCCTCACCCACTCTCCTCCCTGTATGCCCCCTGCCTTGCCCTTCCAGGGATGTGTGAGCCTCTCCTTGATGGTTCTTCCTCTCCCCCTTCTACCCCCACTACTGTCTGCTGCTTCTCCCTGAGGAGTTAGTGCTCTTAATTTTTTTAAGAAGGAGGGAGGAGGGGAAGGAGGGGAATTGATGATTCTGTCCCAGAGACTAAAGAAGGGGCAGAAGCAGTGAAGGCAACTGTAATAAGTTCATAAGGTGGGATTGTTTGGTGTCAGGACCTAAACATCATTCTACTAGAATAACTATCAGGGTAAAACAAGTCAGGGGGGAGCAAAAGAAGGAGACACTAGGGTCAGAGGCATGAGAAGAGATGGAATTATAGGGTGCAGGATAAACTGGGGGTGGATCTAGGGACTATAGGCTGCTTCCTAAAAGTGAGGGGATGCAGCCACAGTGTCCCCGTTTGTCTTCCCCCTCAGCTCCAGCTCTGGCCTTTTCTTTTCATTCACCTATTTAGGGACAGAAACTGTAGCCCTGTCATGCCACTGTATTCCTGTGCCCCACCCTTCATGTTCCCCACCCTTCACTCCCTTCTTTTGTGTGGATCCCCATTACAATATTTTAAGTTAAAAAAAGAAGAAGAAGAAAAGAAGTGACCAAGACTGGGAGGGTGTGGGAAATCAGAGGAAACAGAGTTGGGGTCCTACGTCTCTCCTAGAGGAGGGGACAAAATGTGGGGACCTGGATGGTGGAGCCCATGCAGGTGATTTCACATGAAGTATAGGAACCTTCAGAGGTCAGTAGAGGGAAGAGGTGAGGAGGCAGGGGAGTGAGCTGGAGACAGGGAACGACCTGGAAGAGACAGAGATAAGAGAAGCAAGGAAGAGAGATGGAAGGAAGGGCAAGAGAGGTAACAGGGATGGAGAGTAGCAGCAAAAGGAGGAGATGTGTGAGGAGAAACTAAAAGGCACATAGGAAGAAACTCACAAAGATGTGATAGGAAGAAAGATCCTCAGAGACTGAGGGAGAGAGCAGGGAGGGAGACAGCCTGAAGGAAGTGCTGAGGGCAGACTCAGTCCCAGCAAATCAGATACCACAAAATTTTGTGGTCAGAGAGACAGGCCCACAGACAGACAGATCTCCCTGACAGAGATGAAGGTGAAGGAAGTAAAGTAGGAAGGAAGAAGACAGGGCTACAGGGAGGAAGCGGGAGGGAGGAAGTCAAAGAGAGAGAAGGAAGCAGGTGTGAAGTAGAAGGAGGAGCCATATCAGGGCGGGGGACATATATTTACTTTATGATCCTCTTCCATCTCACCTGGTCCCTGCTGAGCCCAGTCACCTCTCAGGTGCTGCTGGGTGGCGGATGTGCCCAGAAAGTTGACAGGGTGAAGCTGCTGCCATTGTTGTCCCAGGCTCCCTCCCAGTGCCAACCTGGGGACTCCAGAGGCTCCTACAGGGATATGAAAACTGCCTTGCCTGCCGTTTCCCACCAAATGCTGACGTCAAAAGACCCCCGAAGTTCATTCCTAAATGTTTCAGAGTTAACGCAGTCTGACACGACCAGTGCAAGGGAGACTGTGGGCCAAGGAGAAAGACAAACAAAGGCAGGCAGGCAAGGGAGGCTGACAAGCCCTGGAGAAAGTGCAGGAGACAGACTGCTTAGGGATCACATGGGGAAGAGGAAGGAGAGGGTAAAGACCAAGACTATGTCTGCATTGAGAGCTAAATAAGCACCTGCAAAGTATAAGCAAAATAAGATACAAGTGATTATCCAATAATGCGGGATCAATGTAGACACCTTCTGAGCAGTCACCATCAATGCCTTCAAGCAGCTCTGAACTAAAAGGTCCCACAAATCTATATATGCAACCTACAAAAGGAGAAACTGAGGCAGAGAATAGAGACCTTGAGACCTGTATAAATGCTTGAATCTAGGTTTCAAGGTACTGGAGAATCAACCAGCTGAGTGTGTAAAGACCTAACACTGGTCCCTGCCTTTTCCCCCAGATTGTCCTAGGGCTCTGCAAAGTCTAGCTCCCCCAGCTCCTCTCAGGGTCAGGTGAGATCTAAGAACATCAACTCAAGCAATTTAAAGGGAAATTATTCTCCCCGCCCCCCATCCATTCATATGCCAGCCACATATGAAGGTCCCAGAGGCCACATGTCTGGTTAAAGCCAGAGGCCAAGGAGTCTCTTTAGCAGCAGGAGGGAGAGTGGAGATGGAACCTTCCAGAAAAGTCCTGCAGAGAAGTCTAGGGAGCAAAACCCACCAGGTCCATCCCACCCCTACGGACATTTAGAAGTTTAACAAATTTCAGAATTTCCAGGGCTTCCATGTAATTAAAGCCAAGAACTGGGTAATTACATTTCTTCTCCAAGTTCTACCCTTTACCCTCCCCCACCTCCATGGAAACACATCATTTATGAAACACACAGAACCAGATCCTGGACTTCAGAAACTGCCTCCACTAAAGAAATGGGCTTAATTTTAGCAAAAGAAATTTGGAATACACTTTGAAAGGATTTCCATAGAGCAGGGTTAGTGAATGCTAGAACCAGAAATGTGTGTACACACACACACACACACACACACACACCCCAAACAGGAAAAGGAAAGCTCTCTCTTGACTGCTATTTCTTTCCCTGTGGGATTCGCCTCCAGATAATGTGCCCTACATCTGGCAACAAAACATAGCTTCTCTTAAATTTACGAAATTAATTCTCCTCTAACCCTACTCTTCGGGAAGGAGATGATTGTTTCCCTCCTTCGGTCACAGCAAACATTCTGAATAATTGTGCAGCCTATATAAGAGTCCCACATGCAGACGCCTGGTTGCTGTCCAATCCCCCAAGGCCTCCCTCTCTTATTGAATCTCAACCTCTCTGCACCTCTCAGAATCCATTCTTTGCACTCACTCTGTGAACCCAGCCCAGGGAGAAGGAAAGCATCCCAAGAGAGGAGAAGGCAGGGCCCTGTTTTCTGGATGTGAGAAGAGAGACACATAAAACAAGAAACCTGGAGGAGGTGGGGTGGAAAGCACATAGGTTAATAGAGTGTATCCAGGACATTCCAGTGCCTAGGGACCTATGGAAAGGATGATGGGAAACAGAGACTGAGATTACCAAGCAAACTCAGAAGGAAGGAAATCCCCAGATTTAGAGGCTAGGGTTGCAATGTGCATGTGAGAGACAAAACACTGATGTGTCCAGCAGGTATAGAGAGCATCAGCTGAGAAGATGTCAGAGATGAGGATGAGGAAAATTGAAAGTGCCTAGTAACTTTATTTTTTTATTTAAATTAGAGTTAGTTAATATACAATGTAGTCTTGGCTTCAGGAACAGAACCCAGTGATTCATCACTGACACATGACACTTAGTATTTATCCAAACAAGTGCCCTCCTTAATGCCCATCACCCATTTACCCCATCCCC
>PITB01032388.1:0-14988 GCA_004024585.1 Paradoxurus hermaphroditus
GTCCGGGCACAGAGACTGCATGACGGGCAGGATGCCCGCGGAGGTGAGCGGTGCTGCCGTGTAGAAAGCTGGGGGGCGGGGCCAGTCGGGGCAGGTGAGAGGACCCGAGGGGTGGAGACAGAAGGACAGGAGACGGGAAGGAGTCAAGAAAGGGAAGGGAGACGGAAGCCGAATAAAGAAATTTAGAGAAAGTCAAGGAGGAAAAGCAGCTGCGGGCAGCAGACAGGAGGCAGAGGGCCGAGAGTTCTGGTGCAAATGACCCCAGCAGGTCAGAGGTCAAGGGGTATCTCGCCATCCCTGACCCCAACTCCCAGGGTGTCCCACTTCCCTTAGCCAGCCAAGGCTGACACCTTCCCCAAGAATTCAGGTGTGGCATGGCTGCCCCAGCCCAGGGGAGCACGTGGGGCCCCCAGTGGGCAGCGACCTCTGACCTCTCTGGCCAGCTGGTTAGCAGAGAGAGTGCACAAGCCCACGAGGGTCTGCTGGGGGAGCGGCCAGGTGATCCGGCCCTGACCCTGCAACGCAGGGCCAGGTGACCCCATAAAGACATGGAAACCCCCGCCGAAGCTTGACCCGGGAGCCACCGTGGCCCAGGCACGCTCAGGACCCACCGCCCACCGTCCCCCAGTGCCCCAGCTGTCCCTGACAGTGGGCAGGGGTTTCCGCAGGACGCAGCCAGGCCCGGAAAGGCTGTTAATGCAAGCGGGGTTGGGGCGCGCTTAGGCTGCGCCAGGAAGGCCTCACTTACAGACTGCATGCAGGCCCGGGAGGAGGACGAGAGACCGTGCGGGGGACGGGCGGAACAGAACAGAGGAGAGCCGTGAGGGCTGGCCGCCGCGGCCTCGAGCCCAGCCAGGAGGCCCGGCCGGGGCCCGCGCCGGGGAGCGCGGCGGCTGGGACACGTGCGTGACTGTGTGCGCACAGGACAGGCACGTGGGATGCAGTGAGGGCCTGCCGCCCCACCCTGACCGCCCAGCTGGGCCCTGGGCCCACCCCCGAGGATGCTCACCTTCCTTCACAGAGATGGTGGGCTTCTTCTGCCGGAGCCCCAGCAGAATGAAGAAGAGGACCAGCGGGATGAAGATCTCGAAGGCCAGGACCCACTGGGAAGGGCGGGCTGAGTAAGGCCACCTGCCGGGGCCGCCAGGCCTCCACCACCACCTGCCGGGGGCGGGCCGGGCCGGGCCAGAGAGCTCCCCTCCCCAGACAGGTAGACGTCCTCCTGGCAGGCAGGGCCAGCCCAGACCCCACATATGCCCACAGAGGCCGCAAAAGGTCCACCCAGGCCCTTCGGGGTCAACAGAATCTGCACCCCCATCCCCCCTCCTTCGAGGGCCTTTTCGAAGGGCAAGACCATGAGTGTCGTCTGCCCTAAGCAAATCTGGTCTCCTGCCCCCCGCCCCACCAGCCCAGGTTCTGTTTGCCACACTGATTTGCCAGTAGAGACAAAACAGCCAGCTTGTGGCCTACTCTGACCCATGCACCTGCCCAGCTCAGCTTCCCCTTCTCCACCTTGTCCTGGCTAGGATCTCAGAAGTGGTCTTGGGCCCCATCTCAGCTCCCACACTCCCCCAGGGTGAGTCCTCCCCACTGTGACAGCGTCATCACACCCCACGAAAGAGCTGAGGAAGACAAGGCCGAGATGGGAGGCCGCATGGCTCTAGCCCGGGGCCCTGAGCCTCCTGGGGAACCCGGTCAGAGGTCTGACAGCCCTGCGTCCCCGAGGCCCAGGCGCCTTCTTCCCCCTCACCCCCACGCGGCTCAGGGGGGCTCAGCAGCCCTGCCTGCCCTCCCCAGCACCCTGTTCGGTATCCCTGGGACTGCCCCTGCGACCCTGCCACCCCCGCCTGGGCGCCAAGGTGAGCCCTGGTGGAACTGCTCCGTGTGGGAGAGAAACGCCAGCGGCCCCAGGGACCCGGCTTCCCTGTGTCTCGCACCCGTGGCCGCCCCCACCTCTCCCAGCTCAGGGAGGGCAGGGGGAGGGAGGACCTCAGGCCGGCTGCTCTGAGGGGGAGTCCCCTGCTCAGCCCGAAGACGTACCCTGACCCCCGCCCCACCCAGCTCTCAGAGGCTCCAGGATTCCTTCCTCCTCGCCCCCTGCCCCCAAAGCAGCCTCAGAGCCCCCACCCTGGCGGCATCCTGCCTGGCCCAGGGCCCGAGCCCCTGGTCTCCTGGGGCGGAGCAGCTGCTTCTGTTTACTGCATTCTGACAATAGTGCTCTGTGGCCTGGAACACCCCACCGTGTGTCCGCACCCCACGCCCGCCCCAGCCCGTGCCAGCCTCCACCCCCTCCCAGGGTTCGCCGGAGAGGCACCACGGGCACCCACAGGGCCGGGGACAGGCACAGACGCCACACGCTCGTACACAGAGCGAGGGCGGCTGCGTGCAAGTGGCGACTCGGGAGCCCGGGGTCACGGCCACGGTGCCGGCCCCACCCACACCCTCCCTGCCACTGGGCACCTCCACCGCGTAACTGCAGCAACAGGCCACGGCTACCTCCTCATTGCTATAGCAACAGCCGCACAGGAGCTGCTGGGAGGAGGGAGGCCTCTGGGCGGGCGGGCGGGCGGGCGGGCGGCCAGAGGAGCATCTGGTTACAAGCAGGCAATGCAGGTTCGGCCCCACCTGGGGGGCCCCACCTGGGCACCCCACCAGCGGCCTGCAAGATGGTTAAACCCCAGTCCCTTGAGGCTAGCCCAGTGCCCCCAGGGTGTTGCCGGGGCCCGGGTGCCCACTCTGGGCCTGAGCCACCCCCTGCTGTGTCAAGGCGAGACCAGAGGAGACCTGAAGATGGAGGGACCTGATTCTTACCCCGGGGACGAGGCTACAGCGGTCCCTACAGCGGGGTAGACCTGTGCCCAGCTCAGAGGGAATAAGTGACACTCTCAGATGGAGAAACCAAGGCACAGAGGTTGGGAAGAGCGAGGTTGGGGGTCCTTCATCCCTTCCCTTGGAACCAAGCTCTCCCCAAGCCCCAGAGAAGCGCGGATAGAATGCAGAGCAGAACCTCTGTTGACCAAGCCCACAGGTCCAACTCCGAAGCTGGAGACCCTTCCGGGAAAGTAGGGGACCAGCAGAGTGGGCCAGGTATCTGGCCAGCCCCTGCCCCAGCCCCATGGCATGAGCCCAGCAAGGCCTTAGCCACCCTGGAGGAGGAATTTCTGATTTGCTGTGGCCTCGGACCAAGGACCTCCATGTGCCCTAACCAGTCCCTGGCAGTGCCACAGGGCAGGGCACGGGAAGATTCTAGGGAAGGCCCAACCTAGCAGGTGGGGGCCACTCCCGGGTGTAGGGGAGTAGGCACCTCCCACCTGCTCGCCAGGTGCCCCACAGGCCACTGCTCCCTTCCCTGAGCCTTGAGGTCTCCAGGGGATGCAAGGGCCCTGCTCCCAGCCCCCAGGGGGGGCCCTTCCTGCCGAGAACTCTGGAGATATACTATGCATGCCCACGTCCCAATGCCCCTTCCTCCCCTGCGCCCTGCCTAGTGTTCCCAGTGACCCCAAATCTGAAGCAGGGGAAGGTGCACCAGAGGCTGCAGGCCTGATCCAGGGGACCCGGTGCCAGCCGGCCACAGGCACGTGGGCAGGGAGTGTACTCACCCCCGGCTCCCTGCCAGGCTCAGGTGCCCAGGGAGCTCCTGCCAGCCATGGTGATGTTGGCCACCCCACCCTCTCTGCAGCCCTGGGTTTCTCACTAGGCGCTCCGGAGCCCTTCTCAAGGAGGGACCCAGGCGGAGGCTCAACAGCCCAAGTGGTCTCAGAGTCAGGTGGGAGAGGAGCCTCTTGGGCCCCGGGCGGGCAAGAGGATGCCTCCTCCTCAGGCCCCCACTCTGGACCCCGGCCTGTTCTGGGCCTTGCTGTGGAAAATCCCCAGGGCTCATTCAGAAACCGGAGCTGCCCAGGCCTCTCTGGTGCATGTGCCGCTGTCGGCTGGGCAGGACAACAGGAGACGACCCTGCCCTTCCTGGGCAAGAGCTGTGAGGGCCAGCGTGATGGGACCCGTTCCGCCCCAGGCTGGCTCCTCACCACGGCCTCTGCCCCTGACAGCTGCTGTGTCCTGCACCCTCAGGTCCCTGGCTGCCCCAGGCACAGGGCGGACAGCTGGGGTGCTTGGAGGTCACATCTCCAAATAGCAGGATCCGGCTCCCAAAGGAAGCTGGGGCTGGGGAGACCAGAAGGTGGATGGGCCTCAGGGAGGACTGCCCCAAAGGACAAAAGGGTGCAGGGATGCAGGCTGGCCGATGCTGGCACAGCAAGGACATTCCCATTGGCGAGGAGGCAGGAGCAAGGGCTAGTGGACTTTCGGGAAGGGTGAAGAGGAGGAGGGGGGGGGAAGAGGAGGAGGAGATGGAGGGGGAGGAGGAGGAAGAGCCTGTCTGCCCAAGGGCAGAGGGGTGGTGCAGGGAGGGAAGGGGCAGGGTCTCTGCAGGGGCTCCGGGGGGACTGGGCCCAGAGGCCAAGAACCCTCTGGGCTGGACAGACTCGCCCTATGCTTGCCCTCTGTCCCGAGAACCAGGGCCTCCCGCGACCCCAGGGGCCTGGGGCCGCTCGCCCCCCTACTCCTGCCGCTAGACCCCAAGACCGTGCCACGCCGGGCGCCCATCCCGTGACTCAGCCGTGCACCGCGAATGTCAGCGGGCGCCGGCCGAGGGTTGGGCACGGCCGAGTCCCCTCTCCGGTGGCGGGAGGCCGGAGCCGGCAGGGCGGGCGAGGTCCGGCGGGGAGGGATCTCGGGCCCGCCGCCCCCGGCGCCCGCCCGGGGTCTGCGCGCGCCCGGTCGCACGTGCGCGCGGAAAGCGCGCCGCTGGCCGCGGTGCGCGCGCCCTCCCGCTCGGGGCAGGCCGGGAGGCGCGCGGGGTCGCTCACCGGGCTCCGGCGCTTCAGCGTCACGTTCTTCCAGAGCAGCAGCTGCAGCTGGTGCAGGAAGCCCATGGCGGGGCTGCGCTCCGGCCGCCTTCGCGCCGCGGCCCGCTCCTCTGCGCGCCCCGCCGGCCCCGCCGCCCGCCGCGCCGCTCGGCATCGCCCGCGCGGGGCGGGGTCTCGGGCGTCCGGGACCGGCTCCGCGCTGGCTCCGCCCCGGCGGCCGCGGTGACAGCCGCTCGCGCCCGCCCCCCGCCCGCGCCGCCCCCGCTTAAAGGCGCCGCGCTGCGCCCGCCGCCGCGGTCCGCGCTCCGAACGCCCGCCGCCCGGCCGGGTGGTTCCTGGAGCTCTGCCCGGCCACGGGGGTCCTCCTCGGTCGTCCCCATCTCGCCAGGCGTTGAAGTGACGTGCCCCAGAGCCCACATCTAAACCGAGACTCCGACTCGTCCCCAGCCGGGGCGCTTTTCTCCCGGGGGCATCGGGCCTGCGCGCAGCGGGCCCCCGTTGGGATCCTCCCGCAGTGGCGCCCCGAGGCGGTCACCCGCCCGCAGGGCGCCCTGAGGGGATGCTAGGGGAGGCTCGGCCCTCACCGGGTCACCACCTCCACCCGCCCGCGTACAAGTGCTGCTGGCAGGAATTTCATCTGGTCGTCAGAGCCAGGTCTCAGTCCCCAGGGTCACTGCCAGGCTGGAAGGGTGTGGCCGCCCGCACGTGGGGAGGGGAAAGCTTGGCGCTGGCTGGAAATCTCTCCTGTGCAGGGCGGTCAATGCCTGCCCTCGGGTCTTCCAGAAGCAACGGTCTGGCCCCACCAGGTGCTTCCTGACCCAGCCACTTAAGGGAGGGGTGGGCGCCTGTGAGGGGCGTTGCAGGTGGGCTGTCCCACCGCTGGAAGTACTTCGTGGTCCCTTGTGAAGGAGCCACTTGGGGACCAAGTGGCAGGATGGGCCTGGCTGGGCTAGGGGGGCAGGCGGTGCAGCTCTCTGGCTCCTGGCAGGTAGGCAGGGTGCTTGAGGAGACTGAGGCTGCCCCCACTGTGAGTGGCTCGTTTTTCTCTGCAGAGCGGAGAGCGGAGAGCCAGGCAGGCCTCCATACACGGAGTTTGGAACGGAGTGAAGTCCACAGAGGCAGTTTGGTGCCTGGGGGAGCCAGGCTGCAGCTTCCCAGGAGGACCAGCAGAGGGCAGCAGAGGGCAGGGAACCTTGGTGGGTGGCTCTGATGGCTCCTCCCCAGACTCGGTCTCCCCACTTGCCGATGGGAGGCGCAGGCCCAGAGATGTCCAGTGTCTGCCACTCACATAGAGGGCGCACCCTAAGCTGAATGGCGGGCCTTGGGGGGACCACAGCCACCTGCCCCTTCCCAGCTCCTTCTTTACGGTTGGGGGGGGGGGAGGAGGGGAGAGGGGCACAGTCCCCCACCCACCCCACCGTGCATCCTGAGGACACTTCCTTTTCCCTACTAGGTCACGGCAGGAAGTCACTGGCAGGCCTTCCCCACAAGCCACTGCCAAGGGGGAGGGCACCTTCCTGCCTCCACACACCGCCAACCCCACCTGCAGCAGGAGCGAATCCTGTCCCCTGCCCCAGGGCCTCAGCCCGTTGGAGCCCCTCCCAGCACCCCCAGCTTCTCCTCTCCTTCTGCTACATACGGCCTGCCATGGGGGCTGCCTCGCCTGCCCCCGTCATCAGTACCCATTGCGGCCACCAACCACCTGTCAGAGGGAACCCTGTATCACAAACCAAACCCTGCCACACCCCAGACACTTCTGCAGCCTGGAAATGAGACCCCAGGGCCTTCAAAACCAGGTATCCTTGACCCCCCCGAGCCAGGTTTCAGACCGAGGCACCCCCTACTCTCCACCCGCCTCGGTCAGGGAAGGCTCTCCAACGCGGGGCACTCATCCAGCAGGGGCTAGTGGAAGCGAGGGCAGGGCGGTGTGGGGGAGGGTCTCAAGCACAGCACAGGGAACTCAGAGGCGTTGAGCAGGCGCAGGCCCGATTCCCTCAGGACAAGGAGGCCTGCGTGGCAGGGGGGGAACGGCGGCGGGGGGGGGGGGGGGGGCGGGCAGAGAGGTGAAGAGTCCGCACGTGCCATTCTGGTCCTCCCTTTATTGGCGGCTGCCCCTCCCAGAGTGGACTGCGGGTGTGAGAAGCCAGCGACCTGGTGTGCTTGCACGGGGTCCCCGGGTCTGGGACAGGTCTGCGCAGGGGGATTCCAGCACCGCGGAGGGCACACGACCCGAGCCGGCGGTCGGTTACAGGGGAGGTCCGGGGGCGCGGTGTTTCCCCCCACAGACTGCAGGAGGGCATGCCCCCCCAGGCCCAGCGCCCTGCCTCTGGCTCGCCCAGCCTGTGTCTGGGACAGCCTTGATTCACCCGGCATTTCACCAAGGTGGGGAGGGGGGTCCTCGGAGGTGGTGGGAGCCTGTATCTTTATCAACTAGCAACACGCACCCCCACTAACTCCCTGCCCTCAACCTTCACCCCAAACGCGTGCTCCAGTGCTCACCAGCCTCCTCCAGGCAGCCTACCCAGATCATCCCCCTCCTCCCACACCCCTGCTTTCTAGCCTCTGACCCCAGCCTCCGCATTAACCTGACGGCTGTGCTTCGGGGCCGGATGCCCGGTGGCTTGATTTCAACACCCAGCCTTCCACCCACACCACCAGCGCCCAGCCACTCTCCTCTGCCTCCTCCTGCAGCCAGG
Source organism: Paradoxurus hermaphroditus (assembly GCA_004024585.1). Taxonomy (NCBI): domain Eukaryota; kingdom Metazoa; phylum Chordata; class Mammalia; order Carnivora; family Viverridae; genus Paradoxurus; species Paradoxurus hermaphroditus. The sequence continues at coordinate 7,562 of PITB01032388.1, forward strand.
GCTCAGGCCTGGAACCAGCCCTCCAGGTCCTGGTAGACCTGGCCTCGGGGCAGGCGGGGGTAGTGCGTGCAGATGGCACAGAAGCGCTCTCGCCAGTCCGCGAACAGCCGCACGCGCAGCCGGTCTCGCCAGGCAAAGTAGCGCCGATAGCGGCTCGCGTTCATGCCCACCAGGAATGAGGCCAGCTCTTGGACCGTGCCGAAGTCGTCCACGTGCACGAAGGCGTCCGCGGGCGCGAAGGCCTCATAGGTGGCCCTCGGGGGCCCCAGCACCACAGGAACGGTGCCGGCTGCCAGGGCGTTGCGCCAGAACTTCTCGGTGATGTAGTCTCGGTGCTGCGAGTTCTCGAAAGACAGGTAGAAGAGGTACCGGGCCACGGTGGGCAGCAGGCAGTTGGCACACAGGGGCCGCCCGTTGGCACGGCCGAACACGTCCACCTGCAGGTGAGGCGCCAGCCGCCGGTACAGCCGCACGCGCCGCTGCCGCTCCTGGAAGTTGCTGACCACCCAGGCCGCCACCCTGCTCTTGGCGGGCGGCGGCGCGGCGGGCCCCTCCCGAGGCTCCAGCCGGCCGTAGGGCACGAAGATGTCGGAGTCCCGCCGGTAGCTGAGCACCCAATTAAAGATGCCGCCCAGGCGACCGAGGCCGTGCGTGTGGCTGGGCGACTCCATGGAGGCCCACACCCAGGGCTGCCCGCGGGGCCGCTCGGCCAGCGGGAGGCGGGCCCGCCGGGTCTGCAGCTCGCGGTGGTGGAAGACCACGACGTCCGCGCTGGCCAGCAGGCTGTGGTCGGTGCTCAGGCGGCAGCGGGCCACCCCGTAGTGGACGCAGGTATTGCTGGGCAGCTCTGGGGGCCGGTCCGCGAATGGCCAGTGCCAGACGAGGACGGTGAGCGTGGGCGGTGGTTCGGGGCCTCCCACGGGGGCCACCCTGAGCTGCCACAGGACCCATACGGTGGAGAGCAGGGCGGCTCCGGCCAGCGTCCCCAAGGCCCGATGCGTCTGAGTGGGGCCACATCCTACACAGGACACAGGGAGAGAAGCCGTCCTCCCAGGCTGGCCCCCCGGGCCCCTTCCTCCCAGCCCGGGTCTCCAGGGAGGCCTGCCACTCACCAGCATTACTCATCCACGGCGCCCGGTTCCAGCCACCCAAGAATCTCAAATCACAGCAGCCGCTAGGCAGAGGCGCCCTGAAATCACAGTTGCGCCCCACGCTCAGCCCCACCTGGAAGCAGTCTCCTTTCATCTGCCCAAGATGAGAGAAACCAGGGTATCTTCCTGCTCCCGCCCCGCCCCTGCCCCCGCCCTGGGGGCGACCTTTGGCACCAACCACCATCCTGGCTCACTCGCTTGCTGGCTGTCTCCTCTAATCCTCTGGTGGGGGGTGGGGGGAGGTGGTTATAGGAGGGGCACCATCCAGAGCCCGCTACCAGGCCCCCTTCCCCTGAAGGGGCCTGGGGCAAGCGGGGGAGGGGCCGTCCTGGGCGGAGGTGCCTCCCTTCCCAGAAGAGCCCCCACCATTAAGGACCCAGTCCCTGCCCACCGCCCAGGCCCGGAAAGCAGGGCGCACTTCCCTGGGAGGCCCCCTCCTGCGGTGGCATCACCCACTTCCCCTGCCCAACGCCCGCCTGCCCAGCTCTGCGGCTCCCAGACCCTCGTACCGCGAATGGGCTGTGCTCGGCTCACTGCCAGAAGCCTGCAGCTTCACCCATGGGTTCTCACCGGGCTGCCCCCACCCCCACCCCTGACGCCTCTAGGACGCCTCGCCCGGGAACCCAGACTCCCAGAGAGGGGGACTGTCCTGGGGTCCTGGGAGTGTCCGCACCAGGCCACATCACGAGCCCTTTTCCATCCACACCAGGCCATGGCACGTGCGCAGAGAGGGCAGGCGCCGGCCTGGGCCTGACCCCAGGGTGGGCTGCAAGGCCACGTGCCTTCTTTCCTCACCGAAGGACACATGTCCACAGAAGTCCCAGGGTCCCGGCCAGCCTGGAGTGTGGGCAGGGGCCTGCCCTTGGGGGTTCCGGGCCTCTTCCTCCAGGCCCCACAGCCCAGGATGGGGGTGGGGACAGGGAGGGGGCTTTCCAGGGTGGAAAGGGAAGGAGTCGTTGTGTCCCCGATGCTGGCGGGTAGGGGGCTGGCGCCTGCTCCAGGAAAAGGAAGGCAGAAGTCCAGAGGCCTTCTCCTCCCCCACGGCTGCCCTCCGGCCAGCCTTGGGGGCCCAGGCCTGGAGGTCAAGTTCCTTCCCCTTCTGTTCCAGTTCCTCTGAGCTGGAGACGCGGCATACCAGCAAGGCCAGCCTCCCCGGAGCTCTGGCCCCCTCCCCACGCTCAGCTCAGCTGGGGCCCTTCGGCCTCCTTCACCCTGGCTGGACCCTTGCTTGGTCCTGGACGCGGGCGGGGCAAGGACTGGCCCTCGCACTCAGCTTCTGGAGGCCACACGCCGGCTGTGCCCCTGAATCTGCGGGATGGCTGTGGTGGAAGGAAGGGCAAACAGGAACTATTGGCCAGGTCGGCTGCCCCACCCCATTCCGGGGGCCTCGCACGGCCCGCCGTCCTGTCCTTCTTCACTCTGGGGACCTGGGGTCGCTGGCCTCTCCCCACTCCCGCTCCCCAGTGAGGACCGGACTGCTGTCAGGGTGGAGCCAGGGGCTGGCGAGAGATCCACGGAGGAGACAGAGGCAGGTGCGGGGGGGGGGCAGCGTGGCGTCTGTGGGGCTCCCCCGCCCCTGAATAACCTCCGAGCTTCAGTGGGGCTTTGCGCAATGTGGGAGGAGGGGAAGGAGGCTGGAGGACCTGGCAGAAGCCGTCTGGCAGCCTGTGGTGTGGGCGCCGCAGCCAGGCCTGGCTCTCTGCCGGTGGGCACCAGGGCCCAGAGCCCGCCGCAGCTGCCCCGACGGTTAGGGGGATGCCCCGGGTGGCGCTGGGCCTTCGGCCCCACCCTGGCATCTCTCCGCTGGCAGGGGGACCGCAGAGCAGCCACGCCCGGGCCTCTGCCCACCTCTGTGCAGCAGGCACCCAGCAGGTGGGCAGGGGGATGGGCGGGAGGGGCTGGTCCCATAGCAGCCAGCTAGCGACCGGCTGCCGGCACCGTGGGCACCGTGCCCTTCCTGTTTGCAGGGCCGGGCCGGCCAAGGCCCTCGCCACAGGCCTCACCCACACCCACAGCCCGCTACCTTTTGGGGTGGATTCAAAGGACCCTCCCTGCCCTCCGCCCCGGGTCTGCTGCTCCCCGGTCACACACCTGCCAGCCCGGGCTGGCGGCCACAGGGCCCCCCGGCATGGGAGCCTGCTGGCTGGGAAGTGGGGCCCTGAGGTTTGGCCTAGAAACAGGTCAGAATGAGAGGCTCTCAGGGGAAAGTCAAGAAGGTGAGAAAGCATGAGTCAAAGAGAGAACGGGGGCCTCATCCTGCTGCCTCAGCCCAGGTCCTGTGACTCTCTGGGATGCGGGCGGGCACCCAACTCCATGTCCGCACCCGTGAGCATCTTGGGATCAGGCGTGCACTGCCGCTACCCCCCCGCCTCCCCCCCCGCCGCTTGAGCCCTCGGGGCTGCTTCAGGGCCAGCTTCCTGGTGGGTACCCACTGAAGGAACCACAGATGGGGGCGGGGTCCCTGGCCCAAATGGAGGGCAGGCCACTGGCCGCCTCCCCCTTGCAGACAGCACCCAGACAGCAGCACCTAGGGCAGTAGGGGCGGACCTCGTCTTAGCCCCAGCCTGGGGGGTGCCTCAGAGAAGGGGGGCCAGAGCCTAGCCGCCAGCAGCCCCAAGGGTTATCCTGAGCAGGGCAGAGCCCATGCTGTGTCCAGAAGGCCCCCTGGTGGCCGTGCTCCAAAGCCGCCCGCTCCCACAGGGGAGGAAGCAAGGGCAGCAGAGGGGAGGTGGCACATACTTCATCACACACTTCATCGTCAAGACGATGCTGAGGGTTCAAGGAGTGCCTTTGGAAGGTGGGTGCAGAGAGTGGCAGGTAGCCAAGGAGCCCCCAGGTTGGGGCTGCGGCACAAGGGCTGTGCTGGGAGCCAGTTGCAGCAGGAGACAACTCCCGTCTTGAGCTGCAGAAGCCCGCGTGGACCGGCCTCGGGGCACAGGTGCAGGCCAGGGCGCGGCGCCTCCTCTCCTACCCCTGCCCTTCCCGCCCAGGCCGGGAGTGCGTTCACTTCCTCACCTAAGCCCAGCGCCAGGACCCCCACACACTGAGCTTGCCTCGTCTCTTTCTGTTCTACTCGAGGCCCCGAGTGGGGGTGCAGCTGGGGGACTGGAATCCAGGACCAGCCCGGCCGGGCAGGCGGGCAAGTGCGTCTGTGCAGCAGGAGGAAGGCGTCGCCTCCTGGGGTCTGCGCGTGGGAAGTGCCCACTTCACAGGGCCTTGGCTAAGCGGCCGGCTCGCCTTCTGTGCCACATGTGGTCTTACCCTCTTGCAGGGTAAGGGTCTTGCCAGGGCGGGAGCATCTCCAAACAGATGGGTGTCACCTCAGGGTCTCTGGTGGGCTGTGAGGTCACCTTTTGTCATCTGCGCTCAAGGAGGGTGTCGAGCTGGGAAGGCAGGTAAAGAGCTAAAGCGCAGGAGGGGTCTGCACAGGGTCGGGCCACAGGGCAGAGTGGGGTCGGCCTGCTGTACCAAGAAGGTTGTTCGTGGGCAGGGGCCCTGGGACGGACGGGACGGGACGGTGACAGGGGGGATGCGAGGCTGCAGGTGGTACGGAGGAAGGTGACGGGCCCCTTGCCCAGGATTGGGGTCTCGAGAGTCCCTGCGGTGATAGTTTCTCTGGGCCCTATGCCCCTGCCCCAGGGCAGCCCACTACACCCCGGGCCTGTGGGAGAAAGGGCGGATATACTCTGAACGAGAGCAGAGGCCGGCCCTGTCTGAAGTAGCCTGAAGCCAACAGAAGCGGCCTGAACCCGGGAGGGAGTAGGCTGCTGAGGCGTTTAGGGCCCTGTGCCCGGGAAGTGGGCCAAGGGAGACCCAGCCGCTTAGAGGACCCCAGCCCCTGCCCTTCCTTCCCTGGCCCAGACACACCGGTTCCTGTCTCATTGCAGCTGCCCCAGAATGGGGACCCTCCTGTCTGGGGCCCTGAGGAGCAGGCAACAAGGACCCTGGGGACAGAAGCTAGAAAAGATCCAGGGGCCGCTCCTTGCCCAGGCCGGGCCGCAGGAGGGGGGAAGGTGAGAGTCCTGACACGGGGCCTGACCCCAGAGCCCAGAGGGCCTGAGTGTGCAGAAGCCAGCCAGCTAGACAGACCGCCTGGGCCTCCCTGAGGCTGGACCCCCACAGGCCCCATCCCCTCCGTGCCTATCTCCCCTGATGGCACAGATGAGGCAACAGTGGACGTGTGATTGTCACCCTGCCTTCACCCCACACAGGTTCCCAGCTCCCTGCGCCTGCCTCCTTCCGTCTCCCACACCGGTGCACAGGAGGTAAGCTGAGGCTCCCAGCTTCAGGCCAGCCCAAGGCCACAGCCCAGGAGCCAGGCTGGGGTAAGGGACTTACCGTCCCCAGAGATGGACGGTTTTAGGACAAGCCGTGTGCCCCAAGCATGGGCAACCCCACTTCCCCCAGCCCGGCCCACCAGGTTCTCCTCAGGCACCCATCGGTCCCAAACCGGCTTGTCTCCCCCTCTTAGGACTGCCCCTCATGTTCAGAATTCTTGGGGCGCCTGGGAGGCTCTGCTGGTTAAGTATCGACTTGATTTGGACTCCGGTCAGGATTTCACGGATCTCACGGTTGGTGAGTTGGGTCCCACATTTGGCTCTGAGCTGACAGCATGGAGCCTGCTTGGGGTTCTCTCTCTTCCTCTCTGTCCACATCCCCTGCTCTCTGTCTCTCAAATTAAATCAATAAACATTAAAAAATAAAAACTTCGGCATTCTCTGGAACCCCACCCGGAGGGACCACCAAGGGGCTCCTGACCCCAACCCTTCCCCGTCCCAGCCTCAGTGGGGCAGGCAGGTCCAGTCCCTGCACCCTGCCCACGTTTGTAGCAGGCTCTCCTGCTCCCTGAAACCCCTCTGCACCTCCGATCACACAGCGTGGCCCCCCCCACTCTAACCCACTCTGAACCTCCACCGGCCTCCTCGCTCTCGGGTGGGTGGCTGGGGTGGGCCAAGACCCAGCTCCGACACTCAGGGCCCCTGCCACCTCTCCCCCGTCACCTGCCCCGCCCTGGTCTACCAGCCTGTGTGCAGCCTGCAGCACTCGGAGCCCTCTGCCTGCCGCACCCCTACACACGCTGCCGGGCCCCAGGTGTCCGTGGTCCCTGTAACACACCCACACTCAGGGCCTGCTTCTTCTCCGCCTTCTGGCCCAGGTGGGCAACAGCAGAAACGGCATTTGGGAGCCCACTGCCAGGTGTGTGTGGGCGCCCACTTCCCCCGCTGCCCGGCCCTTTTTAGCATGCGTGGAACGGGATCGTTCCGAGAGTGGCACCCACTCCAGACCCGCCCGGCCCCACATTTCACCCCTCCCTCCCCAACTAGAGACAGAAGTTTCAGCGAGGGCGAGGGCGAGGCCTACGGGAGAAATGGGGTAAGCGTGGTCCTCCGTGTTGGTGGAAAAACAAAGCCTCCCAAGCAGGGCAGAGAGATGCCCCCCTCACCCCGGGGAGCGCGGGAGGAAACCCCAGGCCCCACTACAGGGTCCATCCACCGTGGCCCCAGACGGGGGGACGGAGGCCAGTCTCCAGCACACACCAAGATGGTGGGTTTGAAGTGTATTTTAATTGGCTTTGTCTCGAGGATGCCTCCTCCATGCCTGGTCTTTAGGGCTCCGCCTCCTCCTCTCATTTGCGGTTCCAACTCCCGAGGACAGGTGCAAGGGGAAAGTGGTCCCGGGCAGGAGGGTGCTGAGTCTTCTCAAGGAGGGGTTCCGGCCCCCACCCCACCCCTGCCCTCATACCCTGGCCCAGCCACAAGCACGCCCACCTTCAGAACACCGCGTCTTTAATGGGAAACTCTGGGCCCTGCCCCTCCCCACCCGTGGGCCATGCAGTCCGGAGACGGTGGGCGGCAGCCTTCGGCTCACTGCGGCAGGGGCACGGCCAGCGACGAGTGATCGAACAGCGGGTTCCTGACCTCCATCTCTCCGGTCTGTGAAGGCCAGTGTCAGGCAGGCGGAGGTGCACCGGGGAGCAGCCCCAGGAGGCGGTCAGTACCCCCCTCGCACCACCCCCCCAGCACTCACTGGGGCCAGGCCAGGACATTCGTACACTGTGAAGTCGCCGTCTTCGTTCTCCTCGTCGGACGACAAGGACTCCAGCTCCTTGGGCGGTTCTTTATGCCTGGGAGGGGGGCGGGGCGGCTAGGTCCTCCCACACCCTCCGGTGCCAGTGGCCCAGGCTGCAAGGAGTGGGGGGGACTCGGCACGTCTCGCCCCAGAGACCAAGGGTAGGGGTGGCGGGCTGAGGGTGGGCGAAGCCGCACCGGACGGGGG
>PITB01032389.1:0-14987 GCA_004024585.1 Paradoxurus hermaphroditus
ATGAGTTTCTTGAAGACAGCAAATAGATGGGTCTTGTTTTTTAATCCATTCTGTTATCTTGTGTCTTTTGATTGGCGCATTTAGTCCATTTACATTCAGTGTTAATATTGAGAAATATGGGCTTACAGTCACTGTATTATCTGTAGGTTTCATGATTGTAAGGCTGTCCCTGGCAGTTTGTGTTCTTTGCAGGTTTGCCGAAGAAGGTATTTTCAAGTGACATATCCAATAAAGGGTTAGTATACAAAATATATAAAAAAATAATATAATTCAACACCCCACAAACAAATAATCCAATCACAAAATAAACAGAAAACACAAATAGACAGTTCTCCAAAGAATACATAATCATGGCCAACGGACGCACGAATAGATGCTCAACATCACTCATCATGAGGGAAATGCAAACCGAGAGTACAGTGAGATATCACCTCATACCAGTCAGAATGGCTAAAAATAAAAAACACAAGAAAAGATAGGTGTTGTTGAGGATGTGGAGAAAAAGGAACTCTTGTGCACTGTTGGTGGGAATGCAAACTGGTGCAGCCACTCTGGAATACAGTGTGGATGTTCCTCAAAAAGTTAAAAGTAGAACTAACCTATGACCCAGTAATTGCACTACTTGGTATTTGTCCCCAAAATACAAGAACACTTATTCGAAGGGACACATGCACCCCTATGTTTATTGCAGCATTATCTAAAATAGCCAAATTACGGAAGCAGTCCAAGTATACCTTGATAGATGAATAAAGAATAAGTGGTATATATATATATATATATATGTATATATATACATATATATATACACACACAATGGAATATTAGTCATTAAAAACAAATGAAATCTTTCCATTTGCAACACCATGAATAAAGTTGGAGAGTATAATGCTAAGTGAAATAATCTGAATCAGTCAGAGAGAGAAATACCATATGATTTCCCTCATATGTGGAATTTAAGAAAAGAAAAAAATGAACAAAGGAAAAAAAGGGAGTGAGGCAAACTAAGAAATAGACTTAACTATAGAAAACAAACTGATGTTTGCCAGAGAGGAAGGGTTGAGGGGTTGGGTTCAATAGGTGATGGGGATTAAGGAGTGTACTCATCATGATGAGCTCCCAACGATGTATGAATTGTTGAATCACTATATTGTATATCTGACACTAATATAACACTATATGTTTGTTATACTAGAATTAAAATTAAAAATAAAATCTTTGAATTGTACACTTTAAAATAGTGAAATGTTTAGTATATATATATTATGTCTCAGCTAAGCTTTTTTATATAAAAAATAAACCATAACCAGTTGAAAACATGGAAAGAGAGATGTGAATGATGCTGAAAATTGTTGGAGTGACCGGGGCATCTGAGGCAGCATTACAGGACAGAGAATATTCTAGATTTGGCAAAATAAATGCTATAACTTCCATAAAGTAAATTCTTGGGCATGGACTAGAATAGTGTAACCTAATTATGTCCAAGTGTTGCCAGGCAATGTGCTTACAAACACAGTCCTCTCAGTGGAATCTCGTTTTCCACCATTTTCTTTTTCCCGTGGTACTTAGCTAAAGAACTCTGGTATTCCAGAGCTGCTGTACCCACTTCTGCCACTGCTGCCACCACTGCTACCACTGCCACTGTACACCAGTCATGGTGCTAGCACCAGGAGTTGATGTATATTAAAGGCCTTATTTTCTGCACCATGTACCTTCTTTGAGCCAGTATATGCCTCCACTTTTGGGCTACATTTAATAAGAAAACTCCCAAAGCAGGGCTGCCTTATGTTTCTTATATCTGATATGTTTTTGGCAAAAGAGCTGTCACTGTTTTTCCTCCTGTCACACACTTTAAAAATCAGATCTTGAGTGTCGCAAGATCTGGGCCAAAGAACAAGATAAGTGGTAGACACTGCAACCAGAGCTCTATTCAGTTTTACCTTTCTCTCTCATGCTACTTATCCAGGCTTGTGGGCCTCCATTCTTTTTTTCCTTCAGCTGAATTCTTTTTCAGAAGGCTTCTCAGTCTCTCATTGAAATAGATCTCTAAAAAACTACCCCATCAGTCCTCTATATATATCTGAATCCTATGCTAAAGGGTATGTGCTTAGCCTACGACCTCTGCTCCATCCCATAAATGGAACAATTTTTTCAATCATTCATACCTTATTTCTTAAACACCTGTTATGTGCTAGGTTCTATTCTAGACACTGAGGATATAATGGTCAACACAATGCAATCCCTGCTCTCATGAAGCTTCTGTCTGGAGGAGAACAGAAACAAATAAAACATTATATAAATTGTTCTTTAATTGCACTTGTGATCTATAGTAAAAATATAGGCTGCTGTGACAAGATTTGATAGGAGGATCCAAACAACGCAAAGGTGGTGGGAAAGTATCCTTGAGGTAGTGATATTTCTGTTGCATCCTGGGGCCTGTGGAGGAGCTACTGAGGTGAAGGAGTTGGAGGAAGAGAGATGAGTTTTGCAGAGAAAGGGAACAACATTCATCATTCATTCATCTGTTCATTCCTTTATTCCTTCATTCAGCAAGTATTTATTGAACACCTACCATGTATGAGGCATTGTTGCAGGTGCTGAGGATTCAATAGTATAGGAAAAGTCACCAAATAAAATATGTGTTATCATGTTGCTTACATTCTAATAGAATAAGGGACAAAAATAAATAACACGAATATGTAAAATAATTAGTATATTAGACGGTAAGTGCCATGGATATCAAAAAGCAATGAAGCATGGACATCTGGCTGGCTCAGTTAGTAAAGCATGCAACTCTTGATCTCTAGGTCATTAGTTCAAGCCCCATGTTGGGTGTAAAGCTTACTTAAAAATCTTTTTTAAAAAGCAATGAAGCACGATTGGGAGTGCTGTTGCTAAGTATTGGGGAAGGAGGTGGGCACAGATCTAAGGTAGAGAGGCTCCTACTACTTTCGAGAGGCTGAAAGTAGACAAGCATGGCTGTGAGACCAAGAGTAAATGCTTATAGTGCATTCTTCTATTTATAAGGCATTTTTTTCATGTACATTTCATACACTGCCCTGTGTTGCCTAGTACTTGCGAACATAGAATAGTTGACCTTTCTTCACTGAAAGCTTTTGATTCAGTGTGTTGTGGGGACAGTTTTCATGGGGACATACCTTCAACTTTATAATGGAGAATTAGAGAATTAGGATTTTCTTTAGAGAAATGTGTTTTTAGCCAACTTTGCTGGGTTGAAAACGTGTTTGTGGAAATTAATACTTTAGAGCTTTAAATTCTAGCTGATTAGGCCATACAAATTTGAAAGCATGTTGGCAGAATGATAAAATGTGCAAAGGAAGATAATTCTGACTTCTGGGGGAAGACAATATTCAATGAGTTCTGCAAAGTAGGGAAGTTGTGGATCTAGCTTTCACAGGAGGTGATACGTAGCTGAATGTTCAGAAGTCATATCTCCTCTAAGTAATCCAGTCAAAGTCAGTCAGCATGTTTGTGTAGAATGAATGTAAGATGCATTTACAGAATGAATTCTAGACACATTGAATGGCATTTTAAAAAACACTGAGAAATAATGTAGGTATTGGGGTTCAAGGTGGAGAGAAATGGAGACTTTATAGCTGGTAAGCAAACACACCTTTTTGGGCTTTGTCACTTACTACCTATGGACAAGACACTTACCTTTGAACAGGGCTGAACCTCAGTTTCCTCCCCTTATAAAATGAGAATGGGAATACATCTTTCACAGGATGCTATGAGAAATAAATGAGATGCCGAATGTGGAAAGTATTTTAGGATAGCAATAGCTAATTCTTATCGAGGTATTAGTATTTCCAGAAACAGTTTTAAGCATCTGACATAAATTCATGCATTTGATCCTCACAACAAGCTGAGGAAATTGATATTATTATTATTCCTCTAATTTTACAGATGGGGAAACTGGAGCTCAAAAGTGTTGGGGGCGCCTGGGTGGCTCAGTCGGTTAAGCGGCCAACTTCAGCTCGGGTCATGATCTCACGGTCTGTGGGTTTGAGCCCCGAGTCGGGCTCTGAGCTGACAGCTCAGAGCCTGGAGCCTGCTTCCGATTCTGTGTCTCCCTCTCTCACTCTGCCCATCCCCTGCTCATGCTCTGTCTCTATGTCTCTCAAAAAAAAAAAGTGTTAAGTGATTTACTCAAGGTCACACAGTAAACCAGGATTAAAACTCCAGAAGCCACGCACCTAACTTTCATATTATAATGCCTGGGTAGCAATTAAAAGAGTGATGGAGTTAATTATTCAGAAGGAGGATATAAAATCTGGCTAGGAAATAGCAGAAACAGGGTTCAAACCTTGGTCTGCCTACAAAATCTGTGCTTTTTTCACTATGCAACCTCCTGACAGCACATAATAATAGTAGCTATCATTTGTTGACTGCCTATTTACCAAGCACTTTATGCCTATCTAATTTTCATAAGATAAATAACCCAATAATGTAGATATACTCATCTTACAGGTGAGGAAAATGATCCTCAGAGTCTAAAATCCCACAACTCAGAGTTTGAATCCACATCTGCTTTACACCAGAAACTATGTCAACTGTACCTTGCTATTATTCTTGCAAAGTGTACAGGTGTTCATTGTCAGTGCATGACAAGAAGCATCAGCTGTATGCTTTTGGGAACTCAATTGATGTTATTTTATATGAGGATAATACCAATTAAAGTAACTCCTACAACAATCATCATCTAATTTAAGGTGGCATATCTGCTTATTTCTGATATCCCCTTCCCTTCTAGCTCTTTCTCTCCTTGTGTCCTTTTTCTTTCCTTCCTACTTTCCTTTTTTCTCCTCTGTTTCCTCCTCCTACCTTTTCCCCATCTTTAGGGCCATATGAGTTCAAGCAAGGAGACATGAGGACATCTTCTGTGGGATAAGTTGTCTTTAGGGTTACAACAACCCTGGAACTGAAACATTTATAAAGACAAGCCTGGTAATTGGCCCAGCCTCATCAGATTTTTGATAAACATGTTGACTAAGCCAGGCTCAAAAAAGAACCAACCAAGGGGTTCCTGGGTAGCTCAGTTGGTTAAGCATCCAACTTTGGCTCAGGTCACGATCTCACAGTTTGTGGGTTTGAGCCCCACATTGGACTCTGTCTCTGCACAGATCCCACTTCAGATCTTCTATCTGTCTCCCTCTCTCTCTGCCCCTCCCGTGTTCATGCTCTCTCTCTTCCTCTCTCAAAAATAAACATACATTACAAAAAAAGAACCAACCATTCTTTGTCTATATTCATTATGAACTTTCATCTGTGGGGCCGTGGATGGTTGAAAAGTATGCATAAAAACATCAGATCATTACTTATTTAGACACTTTATTCTTCAAATGTAAGTGTTTAGGACTGTCTGAAGAATAGAGAAACAAAGAGAAGGAAGTAAGTTCCCTGTCCTCAAGTAATTTAAAAGTTCTAATTCGTCGTGGGAGCAGACACATATTAATATGGAGAATAGTGTTTTAATAGAGAATTATATTATACTAGGTGTCATAAGAGCCCAGAGTAAATAGCCAATTATTCTTTTGGGGAAGGAGGAAGAGTCAAGGAGGGCTTCAGTAAGGAGGTGGCATTTAAGTTAGGCCTTGACAGGTGAGCAGCTGATCACCAGAGAAGGAGGGAAGAACATGCCAGGCAGAACAAATAACTTGTGCAAAGGCATGGAAGCATGAAAGAACAAGCAGCTTCTGGGCATAGCAAGTAGTTCAGTATTTCTGGTAAGTGTTCATCACTTATCAACTATGTGACTGGGCTAAGTCACCTGCCCCTATTGGCTTATTTTCTCCCTTGTTAAATGGTAAGAATATAATAATCATCGTTTTATAAACACTATGTATCAAATGAAAGGGTTAACATGGAATTCTGGCATCATGTGGAGGTATGAATTTAGTCATTCTTTTCAATATTTAAAGACTATGTTAAAGTAGATGTGAAGTAACTTTATAAATTATAAAGCACAATACATGTGTGCACTGGTAATATTATAAATCTTATGGACCAAAACTACAGCACCACAGAGAAGCTAAAGAGTTTAGTTTTCAGCCACAGTGTTCAGCCACCTGGGTCCAATCCCTCCATTGGTTAGTTTGGTGCAAGGACTCCTCCCTCCATCTGCTCACCCCCCATGGCTACTTTTTTTTTTTTTTTTTTTGCATTAGTTTATGTGGGAGAATATGTGAGCAAGATGATTTTCCTGTACCCAGCCCCCATCCTATTCTTAGCTCCTTATCTTTTCGTCTCCGGGCCTCAAAGGGGAACATATATCCTTCAACTTTCCTCTTCTTACTCCACTCTCCCCTACTTCATTTCAGGAATTCCAGGAAACCTTTAACATTCATACTTTATTCAAGCATTTTAATTCCAGCCTCTGGGACCCTGGGTTGTCAGTTCCAAAATCCGATTTACAGTGTCTCCCATATCTAAGAGACATCATCAAATAGACCTGGTGGTCTACCTTAACCTCTTCGGACTTCAATATAAAGATCTGAGTTACTTTGTGTTTAAAGGGTTGGTAGTTAGAATGTGGTAATCAGACACGTTTTATTTGATCCATGAAATGGGCAGGGTATATAATTAGTAATATATCATAGGAAACTCAAAGAAAATAGATGTTTCCAAAAAAATGGCAGGCTTCCCTGGCTGAGTCATGGTTCTAAGTTCTATTTAGGCAATGGATTCTCTCACCTATCCTTAGCAATAGTTCATTAGTCATACCTGTCTGCAGATGATTATATTTGGCTCCATAAATGTCAAATGTGTGTATGTTTCCTTTCTGGATTGACTCTGCACTTATAAAGGGCAATACCTATATCTTGTCAATTTATGGATTTTTGTATCATGTCTCACTGAGTGTCCTGCCCATAAGGGCTCAGTTAATTAAATGAATTAATTAATCAATGCCAAAAGATATGCTAAGGGAGACAGCATAGCTTGACTTGGGAATTCCCAAGAAATCCTTGCTGTTTGAACTATAATACTACAGGGAGTTACAATTGCCTCCTAGTAATAGGGGAGCCAATACTTTTCCAGAGACAGGAACTTCTTCTATCTACATCATAACTCTGATGGTTAGATAGTACATTGTTGGCCCCACCCTGCCTTCCACAGCTACTTCCCTTTATCCTGAAAATGAAAGGCAAATCAACCATTTTGAAATTTCAACAATAATTAACTGAATGCCTAATATATATCAGGCCTTGGGATAAGCAATAGGTTACACAGAGATGAATAAGACATAGTCCTTGGCATTGAAAAATATGCCCTCTTGTCAGAGAGACAGACTTGTATTCACACACTTATAATATAGAGGACAGAATGCGCTGTGTAAATTCAAAAGAAAGGGATATTAATTCAGACTTGGAGGATGTAGTGGATTGAATGGTGGCCCCCTAAAATATGTGTCCAAGTTCTAATGTCTAATATCCGTGAATGTAAATTTATGTGGAAAAGGGGTTTTTGCAGATGTAATTAAGTAATGGGCTTCAAAATAACATCATCCTGGATTAACCAACTAAGATCTAAATCCAATGACAAGTGTTCATATAAGAAGACGAATAATAGAGGGGCGCCTGGGTGGCTCACTCAGTTAAGTGTCCCACTCTTGAGTTTGGCTCAGGTCATGATCTCATGGTTTGTGAGATCAAGCCCTGCGTGGGGCTCTGCACTGACAGTGTGGGGATTCTCTCTCTCTCTCCCTCTCTTTCTCTGCCCCTCCCCTGCTTACTCTTTCTTTCTCTCTCTCAAAATAAGTAACTAAACTTTACAAAAAGAAGATGAACAATAGAGATACAGGCAAGAAGGCCATGTGAAGATGGAGGCAGAGATCTTAGTTACACTGTTATAAACCAAGAAATACTGGGAGCCATCAGAAGTTGGAAGAGGAAGGATCTCCTTCTAGAGCCTTGAGGGGAGCATGGCCCAACTGACACCTTGATTTCAGACTTCTGGGCTCCAGAACAGGGAAAGAATAAATTTCTGTTGTTTTAAGCCACCAAGTTTATGGTAATTTGTTGCAACAGCCCTAGGGAAATAATACAAGGAGATTAAAGAAAGACCTTAGAAAGGATATGACACTTTAACTAGACTTTAAAGGAGGAAGGATTTTGATGTGCAAAGGAGCAAAAAGGGCATTCCAGGCTGAGGAAACAGAATGAGCAAAGACATGGAGATATAAAATGGAGAATGTCCATGTGTTCAGAGTGCCAGCTATGTAGAGTTGTAAAGATATTGGGACTGTTTCATAATTATTAGTTTAGGGATTTAGACATTTTGTTATTCAGAGTTTAGGGAGCCATTGAAGATTTTGAAGGTTTGCAGTAACAAGAGAGAATGCCCTGTTATTTAACAAAGCTGAGGACACATATTGACTGCTAGGAACAAATAGCCACACTGAGTAGTGTGTTGATTCCACATTTCCTAGATACCAGTGGACAGGTTTGTGTGTAGCCAAAAAGAGTGGTCAGGGAGTATTTGTGTTAGATGAATGGAAACATCTCTTTTCTTGTCTCATTATGCATTTCCTTTTTTTTTTTTAAGTAGGCCCCATGCCCAGAATGGAGCCCAGCACAGGGCACAAACCCATTAACTTGAGATCAAGACCCGAGCCTCGATCAAGACTCAGACACTCAAGGAACTGAACCGCTCAGATGCCCCCACCCTTGCTACTTTGAAATACATCCTCCATACTGGGAAAAATCTGCTTAGAGGATGAATAATACCTACAGCAATGTCCTTGGGAATTTAGCATTATTGCCTAAATAGATGGACCTAAACAGGCTAGTTCAGGGAAGGACAGGCCTTGAGCCCAGCCAGAGCTTTTATTTCCTTCCTAAAGTAATTTTCTTTCACTCTCCTTTTACTTGTATTATTTTTCTAAGGTCTGAGACAGTCATTACTCTCTACATTATACTATCACTATCACCATCATTACCACAATTATCAAAATTAGCAGCAGAAGCAGCAGCTATTAACAGGGCAAGAGCAGAATATCATGGGAACTGCTAATGTAGATAGAAGAAATTTCACAATTTCCCCATCAATAACTTAGGAATCTTCCCGCAGAAGGGGAGATTTTAGAAACTTCTGGAATACATTCACAGACAGATTTATTATATGCCCCTATATGCCAAGCCTTTTGTCAGGTGTTTTTATACACCTTAACTCATGAACTTCTCACAAGTTCTCTGTGAGGTAGAGATTATTATTATTAGCCTCCTTTTACAGATGAGATTATGGCTTTCAGAAGACTCAGTAAACCACCCAGGACCACATCAGTAAGGGGCAGAACCCAAGGTCATGTGATTCCAAGTCCAGTGTTGTTTTTACTATACAACTTACCCTGCTTGCCTCTACTTGGGTTGGTAGGGGTGTAGGAATGAGGTACACTCTGAGGTATTGGATTTTATATGCAGAGGAGTCTTTTAAGGTCCTTTCCTTAAAGGAAAAGAGATAAAAATGTTAAAGAAACTCTGGAACAGATGTTTATAGGGTTAGCTGAGCTCGATCAGGCTGGGTCTCTTCACTGTAGGACTACTGTTCAAGCCATAAGACCGCATTGCAATTTCCAACAGTGTATATTTGATCGTTTTAATACATACCTCCCACACTGAATAAGACTTGTGAGCCTTTGCCTGATAAAGCTCACAGTGCAGGGCATTTTGAGTGGTGTCTAACCCAGGAAAACCCAAAACCACATTCAACACATTATCCACCTAATGGCAGTGCCACCTGGGCACACAGCTGCATGCCGGAGAGCTGAATTTCACGATAGGATCTGGTTAAAGAAGTCTGCTGATCTCTGTCCAAGGTCCTGCCCTGAATCTAGACACGTTTCCTCATGGCCCACAACTCCACTCCTACCTTGCTCAGGACCTTCTCAAAGCTTCCAGGCCACAAACATTTGGCCTATGGCTTCATCTAGGCCTTCTCCAGTGGCCCTTGGCAAGTGAGGATGGAAATTATTTTCTCCAGATCTCGATTCCCTAACTTTAAGTCACTTATCCTGTCTCAGCATGTTTCAAAGGCTCACCCTGAGAGAGAAAGTGCTCAGTGGCAGAAGCTGTTTCTGCCTAGACTGGCTTTGAACACAACAGCCAAGGCACATGAGCATGCTGGGAAAATTGAATCAGGACATCCCAGACCCTCCTGATTGGAACCAACACTTTGCTCATTTAATCTCAATTTGTGGGCTCAGCTGTTGTAACTCAGCTCTACCACCATAGGTAGTAAGTAATAATGAGTTCAACCAACAAATTTTGTTTGTTTGTTTTAAAGCTTAAGGAAGCAGGCTTCAAGGAGGGGAATATTTGCAGTGAGGCATTGGTTTTAAATAGATTGCTGTGACCAAACACCATGATGTATGTGAAAGTTCATCATAATTCATAAATGTTCCTCATTGCTATTATCTGAACTCAAAGATATAGTACCTCAGCTATCTGTCTATCTAGTATGTGGCCATGACCTGAATTTTTCACATTTATAAAGTTGAGAGCAAGAATTCAAAGGTAAAATATCCCAGAGTTCCAAAACTTTCCAGTCTGGCCCCAATCGACCCATCCAAATTTGGCAACTGGAGTGATCCCTGGCTCCAGCCACACTATACACATCATTAATTCCCAAATCCATTGCTCACCATACTGTGTCAGCATTTTCTTACCTCATACTCTTCTCCATGCTCAATACACTCTTGTCCTCACTGCCTATCATAGTTATTTTTCTCCCTCTGGGCCACCACACCTGGTGTATGCCAGGGGACCCCCAAATTTCTTTGGTCTGCTGACCAAAGTGGCCCTGATTCATTTTCACCTGTCACTGATCCCTAATTATGCGCAGCCTGAATATTGCTTTCCTGTGTTTTCATCCCTAGACTAATAGACTATAGGTTCCTTTGAGGTAATAATATGCCTTTAATTTTCTCTGTTTTCTACCCCTGAGAGCTAATACAGGGCCACAGCCAAACACTAGCTAAATAACTCATAGAATCAAGATTTCCATTGCCCGTCCTAGGTCTGATAAAAAATGAAACATCTATGTATTGTCAAGAGGAAGAGAGCTATGGTTTTCTAACGCCATTTAGGACAAAGCAGGGTAACTTGTAGGTTCCATTTTATTTAATGGGAACCCTCAATGTGCTGGGTGCTGCCCCTGAAATAAGAGGAACAGGCAATGCTGGTTTCAAATCTGGATCCCTTGAGTTCCTTCCGGCTATTCTTTGGAATTCACCAGGGAAAGGTGTCATAAAGTCCCAGCCAGGTATGATTATTACCATTGTTACACAGTCTCTGGGCACAATGATGACACATTATATGAAGAACAATATGGTAGTTTCTTTCCTTATATACATTCATAATACTGTGATAATGTTATTCTGTCTTTAACCTTGCTTCACCCCTTTGAAATAAGTATAACATAAATTTGAGCTGAAAAACATGCTGTGTCTGTCCTCAGCATTATAAAAAGAAACTTCCTGGTCCAGCTCCAGGATGGCAGCATCTCTTATGTCCCCCAAATTTCCAGACGCTATTTCCAGATGGCTCCCTTCAATGAGAACAGAGTGAATTGTGGGACTGTTGGGAAGTATGACAGGCTGAAAACCACAATGCCCTTGACATTTGGTTGGTATCTGAAAGTCTGTGGCCATTTTGGATACCAGTTCCAGAGGCTAAGAATTATCCAGACATGTAACATGGAGGTAATGGAGGAGTTAAATGTTTTCTCCAAAGAGAAACTCCAGCAAGTGTTCTTTAAAGTTTGTTATCAATCTTTATTAACCCGTGAATAAAGAGGTTATTCTCTTAATCTCCCCCATGGAAAAACTGAGGGTCAGAAAGTTTCAGTGATTTGCTGAATATCACAAGTTTACCAATGGCAAAATTAAGGTCAAAATCTAATATTCTAGGTCCTAGTCTCATATGCTTTCATTACCCTAATTTGTCCCAATGGACATGCTACAATGGACTGCTAAATATCAGGGACCAATTGTTCCCAAAGAGCACCGTCTTGCATTGAGGCCTCACAGTGATTCCCTAGATCTACCTTAAAGGGAAAATAACTATAGAAAAGATCTTTTGTTACTGTTTTAGTCAATAAAATCCCAGGGAAAACTATAATGTTGGCCAAGACAGCTATCTTGACCTGAGTTTCACCCTAGACAAAGCAAAGAATGTACTGAAAATCTGATCATTGACTTTATGTTGAATGCCTCTGTTGTGCTAGGTACTGTGCTTAGACATGGGCACCAAAGTTAAAAGTACCTGCTCTCCTCAACAAGATACTAGCCAGCTGGATCCAATAATACATTAAGAGAATCATTCACCATGACCAAGTGGGATTTATACTTGGAATGCAGGACTGGTTCAATAGCCACAAAACAATGCGATACATCACATCAATAAAAGAAAGGATAAGAACCACATGATCCTCTCAATAGATGCAGAGAAAGCATTTGACAAAATACAAAATCCTTTATTGATAAAAACCCTAAAGAAAGTAGGGATAGAAGGATAATTCCTCAAGATCATAAAAGCCATATAGGAAAGACCCACTGCTAAAATCATCCTCAATGGGGAAGAACTGAGAGCTTTCCTCCTAAGATCAGGAACACGACAGTGATATCCACTCTCGCCAGTGTATTGGAAGTCTTAGCCTCAGCAATAAGACAACACAAAGGAATAAAAGGCATCCAAATCAGCCAGGAGGAAGTCAAACATTCACTCTTCACGGATGACATGATACTCTATATATAAAACCCAAAAGATTCCACCAAAAAACTGCTAGAACTGATCCATGAATTCAGGAAAGTCACAGGATATAAAATCACTGCACAGAAATTGGCTGCATTCCTACACACCAATAATGAAGCAACAGAAAGAGAAATCAAAGAATTGGTCCCATTTACAACTGCACCAAAACCCATTAAATACCTAGGTATAAACCTAACCGAAGGGGGGAAAAATTTATAAACTGAAAGCTATAGAAAGCTTATGGAAGAAATTGAAGAAGACACACAAAAAAGGGAAAAATATTCTATGTTCCTGGATAGAAAGAACAAATATTGTTAAAATATCAATACTACCCAAAGCAATCTACATACTCAATGCAATCCCTATCAAAATAACACCAGCATTCTTCACAGAGCTAGGACAAACAATCCTAAAATTTGTATGGAATCAGAAAAGACTCCAAATAGCCAAAGCAATCTTGAAAAAGAACCAAAGCTGGAGACATCACAATACCAGACTTCAAGATACATTACAAAGCTGTAATCATTAAATCAGTATGCTACTGGCACAAAAACAGACATTCAGATCAATGGAACAGAATAGAGAACCCAGAAATGGACCCACAAAGATATGGCCAACTCGTCTTTGACAAAGCAGAGAAGAATATCCAATGGAATAAAGACAGTCTCTTCACAAATGGTGCTGGGAAAACTGGACAGCAACATGCAGAAAAATGAACTTGTACCACTTTCTTACACCATACACAAAAGTAAACTCAAAATGGATGAAAGACCTAAACGTATGACAGGAAGCCATCAAAATCCTAGAGGAGAAAGCAGGCAAAAACTTCTTTGACCTCTGCCACAGCAACTTTTTATTCAACACGTCTCTCGAGGCAAGGGAAACAAAAGCAAAAATGAGCTATTAGGACCTCGTCAAAATAAAAACTTCTGCACAGCAAAGGAAACAATCAGCAAAACTAAAAGGCAACCGACAGAATCAGAGAAGATATTTGCAAACGACATATTGGATAAAGGGTTAGTATCCAAAATCTATAAAGAACTTATCAAAGTCAACACTGAAAAAATAATCCAGTGAAGAAATGGGTAAACATGAATAGACACTTCTCCAAAGAAGACATCCGGATGGCCAACTGACACATGAAAAAATGCTCAACATCATTCATCATCAGGGAAGTACAAATCAAAACCACAATGAGATAGCACGTCACACCAGTCAAAATGGCTAACATTAACAACTCAGGCAACAATAGATGTTGGCGAGGATGTGGAGAAAGAGTATCTCCTTTGCACTGCTAGTGGCGATGCAAACTGGTGCAGCCACTCTGGAAAACAGTATGGAAGTTACTAAAAAAAATTAAAAATAGAACTACCCTACAACTCAGCAATTGCACTACTAGGTATTTATCCAAAGGATACCGGTGTGCTGTTTTGAAGGGACACATGCACCCTAATGTTTATAGCAGCACTATCAACAATAGTCAAAGCATAGAAAGAGCCCAAGTGTCTATTGACAGATGAATGGATAAAGAAGATGTGGTATATATGTATATATATATATATATATATATATATATATATATACACGCACATATATAAATGTATGTATTTATATACAAATATATACACATACACGTACACAATGGAGAATATATTACTCAGAGATCAAGAAGAATGAAATCTTGCCATTTACAACTACTTGGATGTAACAAGAGGGTATTATGCTAAGTGAAATTAGTCAGAGAAAGACAAATATCATATGACTTCACTCATATGAGGAATTTAAGACACAGAACAGATGAACATAAGAGAAGGGAAGAAAAACAATATAAAAACAGGGAGGGGGTCAAAACATGGAAGACTCTTAAATATAGAGAACAAACAGAGTGTTGCTGGAGGGGTTGTGGGAGGGGGGGATGGACTAAATGGATAAGGGGCATTAAGGAATCTACTCTTGAAATCATTGTTGCACTATATGCTAACTAACTTGGATGTCAATTAAAAATAAATTTAAAAAATTTCCTGCTCTTAAGTGAAATCAATATCTTAAAAAGATATCTGCATTTCTGTGTTCATTGCAGCATTATTAATAATAACCAAGGTATGGAAACAACTTAAGTGTCTGTAGATGGATACATGGATAAATAAAATATCATACACACACACACACACACACACAGAGAGAGAGAGAGAGAGAGAGAGAGAGAGAGAGAGAGAGAGA
>PITB01032390.1:0-14990 GCA_004024585.1 Paradoxurus hermaphroditus
GACTCTTGATTTCAGCTCAGGTCATGATCTCACAGTCCTGAGCTCTAGCCCTGAGTCAGCCTCTGCATCTAGGAGCCTCCTTAGGCTTCTCTCTTTCTCTCTGCCCCTCCCTGCTCATGCTCAATCTGGCGTGTACTCTTTCTCTCTCTTGAAATAAATAAACTTTAAATTTTTTGAAAAAGTAAAAGATGATCCTCCCCCCTACCCCCCCAAACTCCAAACGAACAAAAATCTTGGGTACAGTTCTGATGAAGTGACAAAGTCAAGCTGTAGCACCTACAATCCTGAGATCAGGGCCATGATGATGAAGGTTGCCGTAAAGCCATCAGCTTACAAACAGGATGGAAAGTTGACGAATGGATTTTGCAAAATGCTTCCTACTTAAAGTGAAATAGGTCACTTGGTAGAATTTTTTTTTTTAATTTATATTTGAGAACGAGAGAGGGAGAGGTTGAGGGAGGGAGGGGCAGAGAGATGGAGACAGTATTTCTGGGAATATGTTTTTTGAAATCCTTTACTTGGAGGTGAGAGAGAGTAGTCAAGAAAATATCTTTGGAGACTGTATTCAATCCAGATACTTAAAGCTATACAGAGATTTTTTTTTTTTTTTAAGTTTATTTCTTTTTAGAGAGTGAAAGCATGAGCAGGGGAGGGACAGAAAGAGAGGGGAGGATCCAAAGCGGGGTTCTTGCTGACAGCAGCCAGCCTGATATGGGGCTCCGACTTACAAACTGTGAGATCATGACCTGAGCCAAAGTCAGACACTTAATTAACCACATGAGCCACCCAGGCACCCCTATACAGAGGTTTTTTTTAAAAAATGAGAATAAAATGTCCAAAAATCCCTTTATTCTGGGTACCCGCTATGACCATTTCTTCAGTTCTCTCTGTGTAGATACACACTTATACAAATATAGTTCTTTTTTTTTTAATGTTTTATTTATTTTTGAGAGCAGGAGAGACAAAGCATGAGTAGGAGAGGGGCAGAGAGAGAGAGAGAGGGAGACACAGAATCCGAAGCAGGCTCCAGGCTCTGAGCCGTCGGCACAGAGCCCAACGCGGGGCTCAAACTCACAGACTGTGAAGTCATGACCTGAGCTGAAGTCGGACACCCAACCAACTGAGCCACCCAGGCGCCCCTACAAATGTAGTTCTTAAGCAAATAGACTCGGTGCCCACGTTGTTCTGGAACCTGCCACTACTCAGTAATACCTTGGATATAAGTCAGTGTGAACTATATCACCAATATGGTCTGTTGAACTTATGAATCAGAATGAACCATTTTTCCATTGGTGACTAGTTGTTTTCAATTTTTTACAATTATTAGCATTCTTCTTTTTTTAAGTTTATTTATTTATTTTGAGACAGAAAGAGCATAGCAGGGAAGGGGCAGAGAGAGAGAGAAATAGAATCCCCAGCAGGCTCTGTACCACCAGTGCAGAGCCTGATGTGGGACTCGAACCCACAAACCGTGAGCTATGACCTGAGCTGAAGTTGGATGCCCAACCGACTGAGCCACCCAGGCGCCCTCCCCCTTTTTTTTTTCCAAAGGTTTTATTTTTAAGTAATCTCTATACGCAATGTGGTGCTTGAACTCACAACCCTGAGATCAAGAGTCACACACTTTACCGGCTGAGCAGCCAGGAATCCCTGGTTTGTTTATTAATTATGGTAAAATATACAGCACTCAAAAGTTACCATTTCAGCTATTTTTTTAATTAAAAAAAATATATATATATTTTTTTGAGAGAGTGCAATTTGGGGAGAGGCAGAGAGAGAGAGGGAGACACAGAATCCGAAGCAGGCTCCAGGCTCCGAGCTGTCAGCACAGAGCCTGACATGGGGTTCCAACCCATGGACCGCAAGATCATGACCTGAGCTGAAGTCGGACGCTTAACCGACTGAGCCACCCAGGCGCCCCGGCACATTGTTGTATGACTGTCACGGTGGTCCATGTCCAGAACTTTCTCTTCTTGCAAAACTGAAACCCTGTACCCATTAAACACTCATTCCCCCATCCTCCTCTCCCTCCTGCCCCTGGCAACCTCTGCTCTACTTTCTGTCTTTGTAAATTTGACTATTCTAGGGACCTAAGTGGAATGGTGCAGTATTTATCCTTTTGTGTCTCGTTTATTTCACTTAGCATAATGTCGTCAGGGTTCATCCACTCAGTGTTCCTTGCCAGCTCTGACACGGCAAAATGTCACCTGGGAAGAAGTACAGTCCGCTTGCCAGCGTAACTTCTCAGCCGATTCCTTTATGGGGAGGAAAAATAGTGGAAGCGCGAGATGCTTGCTGACTGCCTTGCGAGTGGAAGGGGGAGGGAGATTGGGAGGGAGAGATGGAGACCGGGAGAGGGAGGGAGAAGGAGATTCTCCAGGGAGACTGGGAGAGTAATTTTCCATGGCTGGAACAAGTGAAAACATCATTGCATTTTGTGTATTTCCAATCAGTGGCTGACCTCTTGAACTTGAAAAGGTATTGGGACTACCTGGATGCCCGAGTGTAGGGTACATATCAAACCTTTAGAGAACGGGGGGAATAGAAAAAGGAGCTAGGAATTCAGTCCCTACCCCCTGCTGTTCAGGAGGTCACCGGGAACACGGACTTGATTGCTACACGGTCCGGTGTTGGTTTTGTTTTGTTGTTTTCCCTGAAAGAGTTTCTCTCCAAAAACAAAGAGGGCCATTATCTGCTTTGTCATCTCCCTCTCTCTACACCTAACAGAGTGTTAGGCACCCAGTGAAATTGGTGGGAGGTGAGGCAGGCAGACAATAGAACACATGAAGAATGGCTTTTGCAATGTCTCATTTCCAGTGCCAAGTGCAGAATGGGGTGGGTGAGTGAGTGGGACACGTAGAGGGCCAGAGATAATAGGTTTTGGCCATGTCTCAGATCAGACAAAGGATCGACCAATAAGATTTCAGTTTCTGTACCGATCCTGAAGCTCTCAAATCTGTTTTGCGTCTGGTAAAAGCAACAAAACCCCCATTTCGCCAGGAGGCTGGAGTGATTTAAAAGAAAAATCCTCCCTTTTTATAGCCCCTGCCCACGGCCTTGAGATCCATTCCTTGCCGAAGCAGGCCTTAGCAATTTTGGAGAGCTATGATTGTGTAAGCCATTTTGTACCCAGAGCTGAATATGTGATTAAACATTTTGCTGCTACCCCGCTGGAGAAGAGGCTGTCGACACCATCAACTGCTCCAGAAATGCGCACCCCAGGGAGGAGTTACCCAGTCCTGTTTTCTCTATATAGAAGATTGCAGGAAATGCCTCTTAGCACCTACGTTTTTCCTCCAGATTCTGCAAAGCTGCTCCTGGGGTGTGGCCACTGCTTTTCTTTTCTCTCTACTCCGATGGGACGAGGGAACAGGAGAATTTTTCCAATCATCGCTACAGCCAGGGCAGCTTAGAAACCAGACCGTGGATCCTAGGCACAGGGTGATGAAGGACCGAACTGCAGAGGACCAGGAAGCAGAGGGCTGGGCGAGGGCCCAAGTTCTGGTGCAGTGCCCAGCGCCTTTGTATTTCCTTAAAGGGGAGGGCTGCTTGGTAACCAGGAGGCAGAGGCCTTCCGAACTGCAGGGCTCCTGGTCTGCCTGACTGCACAGGAATGATCTGGGTGTTACTCCCAATGGCTGCAGCCCAGCTGTCACCGAACGGGGGGTGGGGAAAGGGCTTCCCAACAGAGGGCTTTGGACTACACTACAGAGTTTAGAGCCAGGCCCTCGAACAGCTAAGGCTGTAAGGAACAGAAAGTCCAGAAATCCTCTTGGTTTTCTTGTTTTTAGCAGCTCGGCAACCACCATGGGAGTGCCCCCCTTTCCTAGGGGAAGGCAACAGAGCATACTGTTTACGAGAAGGTTCTGAGGCGCCAGGGTGGCTCAGCCGGTCGGTTAAGCGTCCGACTTCGGCTCCGGTCATGATCTCACAGTTCGTGGGTTCAAGCCCCATGCTGGGCTCTGTGCTGACAGCTCAGAACCTGGAGCCCGCTTCAGATTCTGTGTTTCCCTCTTTCTCTCTCTCCGTCCCTCTCCCACTAGTGCTCTGTTTCTCTATCTTTGAAAAATGAATAAACATTAAAAAAAAATTTAAAGAAAGAGAAGGTTCCGACTCCTTGGATCCAAATCCTAGCTTTTCTTCTTCCTAGCTAACCTAGGGCAAGAGACCTAGCTTCTATGCCAGAGTGCCCACTTATAAAAGGGAGAAATAATACCTCCTTCATAAAATTATTTCACTGATTAAAGAAAAAGGTAACATGAAATGGAACATAAGGAAAGTTCAATTAATTGTGGCCAGAAGAACTTTAATGTCTTATTTATAAAATAGCACTAACGGGGGCTCCTGAGTGTCTCAGTGAGGCGAGGAACTCTTGATTTCAGCTCAGGTCATGACCCCAGGGTCCTGTGATGCCTCGAATAGGGCTCTTTGCTGAGCGTGGAGCCTGCTTGGGATTCTCTCTCTCTCTCTCTCTCTCTCTCTCTCTCTCTCTCTCTCTCTCCCTCTCTTGCTCATTCTCTCTCCCTCCCTCAAAATAAATATTTAAAAAAATAAACTGGACTAATGCATCTTATTCCACCCATGACCTGTCAGAAAGCTTTTGCTGTAAGAATATAAGAAATTATCTCTCCAAATCCCCAATGACACACTACATCTCTAAATTAGTCTTTATTTTTTAGGAACTGAGTTGGCCTTTTCTTACCACCTCCTCAAACCTGGAGCTCCAAATTATCCTCGGCTTCTAGACCCCAGCCCCCACCAGAGTAGGCTGACTTGGGTGTCGGCCTCAGTCTTCTCCAGGGAAAGGGGGCAAGAGAAAGAAAATCCTGTGGGTGACCTCGCCCTTTGGGACTGGGCGTTTTTCGGACCGGGGCGTGCAGCATCGCCGGGCCGACTGCAGCCACGACTCCTGCCCCGCCCTTCGCTGCAGTCCTGGAAGGGCTCCCAGGGGCGGAGGGGCGGAGTAGGGTGTCGAAGATTTTCTGCAGGGCGGGGAGGGGCAGGATTGGAGGATCCGAGGTGCGGGGAGGGCGGGGCGGCTGCCGCATCTCGGCCCGCCCGGGCGGAGGCAGTGACTCCACTGCGCCACTGGCCCCCACCCGCGGCGCGCGCCCTGCCTTCCCATCCTCCCGCCGCGATCCCCCGACTCGGCTCTTCCCCCGCAGCGGCGCTTCGGCTCCTTCCGGGAGCGTTCGGCCCTTTCCGCCGCGCGATCGGGAAGCGAGCCGGCGGGAGCTCCGCCCCCATAGCTCGGATGGCGCCCGCCCCCGCCCCTCGCGCCGCGCCCCGGCGCTTCCCCCGCGCTCGCGCCCGCCCGCCGCCGGAACGCGCGTGGCCGCCTATAAAAGAAGCGAGGCGCGCGCGTCGCCGCCACTACCCGCTGCGGAGCGAACGGCGAGGCGGGAGGCCGCGGAGGCGCGTCGGTCCCTCAGCACCCCCTACCCTTCCCCCCAGCCCGGCGCACCTACTGCCCTCACCCCCCCAGGAGCCGGTGAGAGAGGGGAGCAGGGGAGCTCGGGGAGGGAGCGGGGCCTGAGGGCCGCAGACCCCTGGGTGGGGAGCCGGGCAGCCCCTGGGGTGGGGCGGGGCCAGCGCGCGGACAGGTGAGCCCGGCCGGCCTCGCAGCTCGCTCCACGGGCGGGGACCAGTCTGGCGGGCCGCGACCCGCCTGTGGCGCGTGGGTTGCGGAGGAGCCGCCCGGCCGAGCCTGGGCGCCGGCCGCTGGAATGTCATTGACTGGGCGGAGGGAGGGGTGAGGCCACCGGGTCCGTCCTGCTCCCCCACCCCCAAGCCTGGTTGCGGCCCCACCCTGCCCCATCCGGCTGCGGCAGGTGGGGCGGGGGCTCCTGGCCGGGTCGACACCATCCCCCTCCCTGCAGAGCGCTTTCCCCAGCGCCCCCAGTCCCTTTCCTGGGTGGGGAGCGACTTCAGCTCTTTTTCCTGAGTCCCCACGGCAGTGCCGGCCCAACCCTTGACGGAGGAAGAGCCAAGAGCATAGAGGAAAGGGCTGTTTGACCTTAATTTCATCCTGTATGGCGATTCTTGGCCTTCTCTCTAGACGCAGAAAGGTCTGAGACCGGCCATCTCTGTTCCTTCCTTGTAATAAACATTTCTTCCCTACCCAGTTGTGATTTGCTTGTAAATAACAGGTAGATTCGGCGCTTTCTTTGTGTGAGATTCAAATCCAATAACTTAATAGCTTACGAGTTCTTCCCCCCTGCCCCACCCGACACTGGGTCTTTCGATTTGAGGACCTTATGTTATTTGTCAAAAATTTTGCAGCCACGCCACTGTTGAATGATAGAGCAGCCTTTTGTTCGAAAGCTAACCCTGCGAATTGGATAAGATGCTTCCCAAAGAAAATTGCCTTTCAGAGTCTCTTTGATGTATTGGGATAAAATATTTTAAATAAGGAGCTTGTTCAGGTTAAGGGTTGCATATGTTTTAAATTAAAAGCCTCAAGAGCCCAGAAAGCTGGATCGAGATGATCGAATTGCCACAACACCTTGTCAGACCTCTTTTATATAATAGATTCTAAAATACGTAGGCTCTTTGTTCTGTCATCATCACGGTGTTTTAGAAAAACTTAACCATCATGGCTGGTAGGAAAGAATAGAAAAGAGACCATCTGAAGTATTTTATTAATGTGTTTTGAAATTGCGGAGTCATGTGGACCCAAGTAAAACAGAATGTATCAAAGATGGAAGGGTGGGGGGAGTGTCTTGCGCCAGGAACCAGAAAATCTTAGGAATAGCAGTGGGAACCCTCAGCTGTATGAAGCTCTGGAGCCAAGGTTCCAACTCCTTCAACTAGTTATTCTCCCTTTGGTTGCCCTTACCGTCTTAGATTTTCAAAGGTCAAATTGAAGTCAAAGTTTAAAAATGTGCTGTAGGGAAAAAAGTGCTGCAGTAAGGGCCTCTGCAGGAAATTAACAAGAAGCCTTTTTTAGTAACTGGGCCAATAATTACTCAAAGGGACCCTCAAAGTGTGTTAGCTGTTACCTAGGGACCTCCATGGGAGGACGCTCCTCGGAAGGAGGATTTGCCCTGTGCTGGACAGCTGTGAGGCAGTTCTTAGAGTGATCCATCAGCCGAGTAACATTCTCGAATATGCTTTTGGTCTTGGCGGTGTGTTTTGGAGTGCTCTAACAATTGGAGAAATCTGATCTGTCACAGGCTCTGATGTGAGCTCGTCAAATAATCTGATGAACAGGTTCAGGTCGGGAGAGCTGGTGTTGAAGGATACCTTTTGGGTTCCCTGGGTTAGAACTTGCCCTGCTTTGCCTCACCTGCCTTCATCCCAGAGGGAGGGGCCGACTGCAGATCCTGTGCCGGGGACGTCAGGAGCCCTCCACAGTCCTGGCATGGCCGAACCTGCACGAAGGACTGTAGGCACGAGGCCGGCCTCGTAATCAATCCTCCGTGGGCTATGCAAGGACTCTGCAAGCTATGTGGTCCGGGCTGCTGCAGCTGTGGTCAGAGTAGGTAGAAGAATGCACGGCCCTGATGGCGAGTGCTGACTCCGGGAATGCAGAGGCGGAGCCCAGAGCCGATGATCACTTGGGGCTGAGGCTGCGGGGCCAGCGGGCCTGGAGGAGCCGGGCTTGTTATCTCCCTTCCACCTTTTTTGCATATCCCTCTCATACAGGTTTTGAGCAGGAAGTAAGTGTCTTGGGAGTATACCAGTAAACTAGGCCCAAGACAGATCTCTGTAGGCGGAGTTCTTTCTTGTCTCCGAGGTCCCGAAATCATGCTCTTTTATTCCTCAGTGAAAGGGGTTTTAGGAATCCGCCAGTCCTCGAGTCTCAATTTATTGGGCTGTGGGATCTGGGGAGGGCGAGTTTAGTGTTAGAACGCATAGTCAGAGTTATTAGTTTATTTGGAAAGTGGGGAAACTGAGACCCAGAGGGGGGTGTGACTTGGCCAAGGCAGCACATCTCCATAAACAGGAACTGCTAAGACCCCATTTTAGATCCCCGGTGGGATTCGGAAGCTCTCCAGAATGAGAAAGGCGCTGGGAAACCAGTGAGAATTTGGGGTTGACTTGTCTTCATGTATTCCTAATGGTCTGTTTTCTCCATTTTGAAATGACTTTGTTCAGTCTGCCCTTAGAAGCTTGTTATCTTGCTCTTCCCCCTCCCTCTGTAGACTCCACATTCCTCCATCATGTTGTCATCGTTTCGTAAGCGCAGAGTCCAGGTATTTGACCAGCATGCAGCAAACGTGTTGCCTTTTCGGTTTTGCCTGGCTTGCAGTGAAGACACACTTGTGTCGAAAGAAGTTGAATGATCCAAAGAGAGGGGGAAAAAACCCTGCCTGCATGACCTTTCTGTTAAGCAAATTGGTTAGGGTTTGGGGTTTTTTCCTATTTTTTTTTTTTCCAGAAGTCCTAGTCAATTTATTCTGAAATCTCCAAAGCCTCCTGTTTTTTTACCTTCCTCTCTTTCAGGCATGAATGTATTAATTTCTTCTCACCCTACTGCTGTTTGCATGTAGCGTTTGCTGATTTTTTTTTTTTTTTGATGGTTACTTGGTTCTTAAGAACCAAGGGACTAAACAGATTATCTTAGATATTTGGGGGAAAAAATAATCTGAAAACGCGTAGTGAAAGTAGTATCTTTAAATTGAACAAATATCGTAAACTTGGGTTTGTTTCCTGTTCCCAGTGACTTATTTTTTCTGTCACAAGCCTTGTAATGAAACGGAGCTTGCATTTTCTTGGCCAAAAAAAGAAAAAGCCATCTAAAAAACTCACTATATATCTCATAATTTGTGTATAGTTTTTGAGTGTTTGCTAAATCGGAACTTTTTCGAAAAGAAAAATGCTTAAAACTCCTGTCTTCATAACCCCTAAGGAGAAATAAAAACTTTGCAAATTTCTAGCAATTATGGGTGATAAATCCAAGGCAAGCCCTTTTATAAATCAGACCCGTGAATTGCTGAAAGAGGTTTATAAAAATGGGCCATGTTAAAATCTTTTCCTGTTTTGAATGTCGGTAATAATATTTTGCATTTAAATACCTCTCATCTGACTTTTCCAGGTTAAGAGGTAAGTAGCAGCGAGATAGTATTGGGGAAGCATTCAGAAGTAAGTTTTCTTAATGGTGCTCTGCGTTTCTGGATTTTGATGCAATGCAGTATGAATCTTTTGCTTTCTGAAAGCTAAGTCCCCGCTCACCTCTGCAGAAACGTACTAATGAGTTGAAATGAATTAATCAATCTGAAGGCTGACATGCCGGTCCCTAGTCCTGATTTGAACAGAAATATTTGTTGTTCTTATTCATGGTTAAAACTCTTAATTTGTGTATTATTTCTCTCCCTGCTTACCATCAGATCAGACCTGCCTAAAGTCTACAGCTCAGCTGGTTTTAAGTTCATTCGCTTGATCCGAAAACCACTGGATATAAAATGTTAATGGGTGCTAAACAGTTCTTTGGTGGGTTGCTCTCCCGAGAAGTCTGCCCACGACTGTGGCTGCGGCTCTCCTGCCTGGCACATGTAACATGTGGTAATAGCTTGGCTTTCCAAGCCACGGAAAAAACCTGCATTGTCGGTTCTGCACCTTTGAGCTCTGACTAAGCAACAAAAGTAAATCCGATGAATGGTTTTTCTGGCCTTTCGCTTCGGGCGGTGTTTATGAATTTCCCCACAGAGCCGAATGATCTGTTCATCCCCTTCATCCCCCAAATGCCTTTCCTTGCAAAACAGTGTATCTGGCGAAATGGGAGTTTATTGTGGAGTTTTCCAAACGCCTCTTACATGCAGCATGTTGGGTGGCGGTCCCAGTGCTTCGTCTGAAACAGTGACCCCTCTCATCTTCACGATGAGTTTATTCTCTTGTGGGTATTCCACAGAGGAATCCTGCTGCCTTCTCCCAGTCTCCCAGTCTCCCAGAGCTGTGCAAGGGTGTCCCCGAACTACTCGCTGCAGGTGCCAGGTGCGCAGAGCCGGAAGCCTTCGCCCTCTGGCCCGAGAACATTTCTGTCTGCAGGCATTCTCCCCGCCTGCCTCTTACATCCTCCAAAGACAGATCCCCTCGCACAGTGGGGCGTCCAGCTTCTGTAGATGAGGTCAAGGCATTTAAAAGTTCCCTAAATACCAAGAACTGCCCCAGACAGCTGTCTCTTGGCATTTGCAAGAAGACAGGGTTGTTAATTAGCGTCTTGGCTCTTTGGTGGGAACCCATTTTCAGATGGATGATACATGCAAATTTGTGTCAGATAGGAGGTGTCACTCTCAGGCGTGGTGTTCTGTCTTTGGATTAAACTAGAACTTTCTACCCAAGATTCATATCTTTAGACCCCCCCCCCCTTTTTCTTCGCTGAGACCTGGCAGTATTACAAGAACGCTGACAAGTTCTCTTTATGTATGACAATAGAGGACACAGTTGTAAGGCCTGTTTTTTCCCCTGAGATCAATTCACCTTTCTTGCTGAATGATGCAGCTAACATTCTGACTGCTGCATTGCAGCGTTTATAAATAGCCCGCGTCTTCAGTCTTCTCGGAATATTTGCAAAAATACGACCTTTTTCTTCGGTTATTTTCAGTGGGAAGCTGTCCTTGAGGATACAGAGAATACATTTAGGCCTTCGTTTCCCCTCCTTTATTCTCCGTGGACAGAGACCTGATTGGCAAAATCAGAGTTGATAGGCTGCTTTGAGATAAACAGTCCATTGCAGTCTCAGGGAGTTGGTTCTTTTGTGGGTTTTTAAGGCAGTGAGTGGAATGGATAGATAGGCTAGTGTGCTTAGAGATTGTTTTTTAATGGCACATTTCCCAAAGTCTTCCTTTCTGGCTCTCAAAGGTGTTAATCCCATTATGGCTGAGGACGGCCTGGAACGTTCTCTGTGGAGTCGGCCTTATCAGTTAGCTGCATATTTCAGGGCAGGGGTGGGGTTCCTGCAGCGCAGCCTCAGTCCTGGAGGGAATGTCGTGGGCACAGGCAGGGTCCCAAGGAATTCCATCAACTCCCTCGCATAGTTTTGGGTGAGAGGTTGTCGTATCTTTCGGTGGCAGTAGTTCTTGGTGATATGAATGTTTTCCCTGTGTTTAATATACTCAATGGAGATGACCCTTTTAGGAGCAAAGAAATTGGACCTTCTGTAGATAAACTAGAGGCAGCTCCCTATCAGGCTAAGGGGTGGGGAACTCTTACTAGCTCATTATCTTAGGCTCCTGTAACCATGCAAATGAGGATCCTGACTGC
The DNA here is from genome assembly GCA_004024585.1 of Paradoxurus hermaphroditus. Classification (NCBI taxonomy): domain Eukaryota; kingdom Metazoa; phylum Chordata; class Mammalia; order Carnivora; family Viverridae; genus Paradoxurus; species Paradoxurus hermaphroditus. The sequence goes on from PITB01032390.1 coordinate 11,206, forward strand.
CCACAGCAGTGGGAGAGCCTTGATGGCTTTCAGATGCCCAGCTCCCCAGGGACAGCCAGCGGTGGCTTGGCAGAGCTCCCACCTACTGACGTCAGCTGATCTGCAGGAAAGAAAAGTCCATTATTGCCTGACCAAAGCACTTGGTATAGAATTGACTTGTTCTACTTCACTGGGGTGACAAAGAGGGCCTTTTAGGTTGGTTAATTTCAGCAGGGCCTCGCTGGACTGTCTCCCTGGATTGGTAGGGTCAAATCAGCGAGCTGGACCCAAGCAGGGCAACGTGCCTAGGTGGAACCCTGGCAGCATTGTGTTAGGGAGTCTTTTCTTCATCATAAAAGGCTCCTCCCCAGTGTGATTTCTTAGAAATTTCCACAGCAGCTAAAGGATTTTAGAAACACGGCGAGTGCTGTGTGTGAAGGGGCAGGACGCACACACCACGGGCGTCAATCTAAAGACTTCGGCATCTTGCAGGAACTCGCGCAGCGTGGGGGCTTTATATGTAACTACAGCTTCCTTGGCGAATTTCTTTGCAAGAAAGTTCTGTGAGCGAGCAAATTAGACACAAATTCCTGCTGTTTATCCATCTTAAACTGTTTCTCGAGGGGTAAGAACAAAGGAAGTATATAAATTCTTAACCCTGATTGTTTACTGTTAAGACTCAGTCGCACATAAACAAAATCAACTTTTATTTTTTAAAGTTTTTTTTAATAGGGAATTGAGATTTTAATTTATTTTTTAAATGTTTATTTTCGAGAGAGAGAGAGGGAATGAGTGAGGGAGGGGCAGAGAGAAAGACTGACTATCCCAGATGGGCTCTGCGCTGACATCAGGGAGCCTGGTGTGGGGGCTCGAATCCATGAACCACGAAATCATGACCTGAGCCGAAGTCAGTCGCTCAACCGACTAAGCCCCCCAGGCACCCCAAATTTTTATTTAAGTAATCTCTACAGCCAATGTGGGTCTCAAACTCACAACCCCGAGCCCCATGCTCTTCCCCCGCCCCTTCGCCACTGACCCAGGCACCCAGTTTTTAATTTTTGAATAATTAATGTATTCTCCTCTCCCTTTCTTCCGTCCAAAATGGTGAGAGATAGTGAAAGGAATTAATAACCAAACAGCCATTAGTAAAGATTATGCCGGCTTCAGTCATGCGCCTGATCTCTGGTTCTGGCATGCTAGCCTGGGAACCACAGAACCCAACTCAGCCCAAGCGGGCTCTGTGACTTGGTTACTAGATGACCTGTGTCTCCCGCCTACTTAATAATGAAGTGACCGAAGTTTCTTTGTTTCCAAGTTCAGAATGTCATTGGCTCTAATGTGTGCCCAGTTTCATGGTCAAAGTAAGAGAAAGATCAGGTCTTTTTATTTTTTTATTTAAATGTTTATTTTTGAGAGAGAGACACAGAGAGTAAGCAGGGGAGGGGCAGAGAGAGAAGGAGACACAGAATCCAAGGCAGGCTCCAGGCTCCAAGCTGTCAGCACAGGGCCTGAGGTGGGGCTTGAATCTATGAACCATGAGATCATGACCTGAGCCAAAGTCAGATACTTAACTGACTGAGCCACCCAGGCGCCCCATCCATTTAAAATTTTTTAATGTTTATTTATTTTTGAGAGAAAGAGAGACAGTGAGCAAGGGAGGGGCAGAGAGAGACACACACACAGAATCCAAAGCAGGCTCCAGGCTCCGAGCTGTCAGCACAGAGCCCGATGTGGGGCTCGAACTCACAAACCTTGAGATCATGACCTGAGCCGAGGTCGGACGCTTAACCGACTGAGCCACCCAGGCGCCCCTATTTTTTTCTTTTTCTAAGTGCATTTATTTGAGGGAGAGAGAGAATACAGGTCCACACGTGAGGGGGGAGAAAGAGAGAGAATGAGAATCCCAAGCAGGCTGTGCTGACAGTGCAGAGGCTGATACAGGGCTCCATCTCAAGAACTGTGAGAGCATGACCTGAGCTGAGATCAAGAGTTGGTTGCTTAACCAACGGAACCATCCAGGTGCCTTGATAAGGTCTTTTTTATGTAGTCCCTTAGGAACTCTGAATTTCCTAAAGAACTTACAAAAATGGCAGGGAGAAAGCCGTAAGTACAAGGCAGAATGTGAGGGTGCTCTACGAGGGGCATGGAGGCAGTGAGGACTTCTGATTTCGGACTTCAGAGAAGACAAGGTCATTGCTGTAGACTTGGAGAGCTTTGTGTGGTATTAAATGGCTGAGCTGGGAGTGGGAGAGGACATTCTTGCCAAAGACGACCTTCTGAGCTGAGACGTGGGCCCCGGAAGGCCTGTAACTTGGGGTTGGTCAGGCAGTTTGATACGACGTCCGGCTGGAGCAGACAATGCAGGCGAGTGAGTGAAGTCCCGTTTACGTTCCAGTAAATGTAGCTGGTGACGGTAGTGATCCTTGTCAGGGTCCCTGCCAGAAATCCACCTTCTCCCAGAGAGGCTGGGATTCTTCCTTTTTTTTTTATATATTTTACTTATTTTGGGGGAGAGCGCAGGTTGGGGAAGGGTAGAAAGAGGGGGACAGAGAATCTGAAGCAGGCTCTGCGCTGACAGGCCGACAGCAGAGCCCGACATGGAGCTTCAACTCACGAACCATGAACTCATGACCTGAGCCGAAGTCAGACGCTAACCCACTGAGCCACCCAGGCGCCCCTAAAGAGGCTGAGATTCTTTTTTTTATGTTTATATTTGAGAGCGAGAGAGTGCAAGCGAGGAGAAGGGCAGAGAGAGAGGGAGACACAGACTCCGAAGCAGGCTCCAGGCTCTGAGCCGTCAGCCCAGAGCCCGACGCGGGGCTCAACCTCACGAACCGCGAGATCATGACCTGAGCCGAAGTCGGTTGCTTAGCTGACTGAGCCACCTGGGCGCCCCAAGAGGCCGAGATTCTTAAGGCAGCAGTGTGAACCAGAACTGCCTTGCTGTAAAGAAGTATTGTCGCAGAAGCTCCACTATGAGCAGGCATTTAATGTTTTACTGTTACCCTCAGGTTTTGGTTTTAAGGATTGAAGATACTTTTTCGGACATAGCTATCTTTTGATAACAGAATTGCCTTTTTTTTTTTAATATTTACTTATTTATTTTGAGAGAGAGTGCAGGAGAGGGGCAGAGAGAGAGAGAGAGGAGAGAATCCTAAGTGGGCTCCACGTTGGCCGTGCAGAACCTGACGTGGGGCTCAATCTCACAAACTGAAATCATCACCTGAGCTGAAAGCAGGAGTTGGACATTCAGCTGACTGAGCCGCCCAAGTGCTCTCTCCCTTTTTCTTTTTTAATGTTTATTTATTTATTTATTTTGAGAGCGAGAGAGAGCGGAGGAGGGGCAGAAAGGGAGAGAGAGACCAGAACCACCTTCTGGAGCTCTGTTTCACCAAGGGCTCACCCTGCCAGAGTGTGGAGACCAGCTCATTGCTCACGATGTCCTGCCATGTGCTCAGGCCAAGATTAGAAACTCGCATTTGTGGGGCGCCTGGGTGGCTCAGTTGGTTAAGCGGCTGACTTCAGCTCAGGTCATGATCTCAGGGTCTGTGAGTTCGAGCCCCGTGTCGGGCTCTGTGCTGACAGCTCAGAGCCTGGAGCCTGCTTCGGATTCTGTGTCTCCCTCTTTCTCTGCTCTTCCCTTGCTCATGCTCTGTCTCTATGTCTCTCAAAAATAAAAACGCTAAGAAAAAAAATTAAAAAAAAAAGAAAGTCGCATTTGTTCAGTAGGTTGACACCTACTTGTGGGGCTTCATTCTTCCTTCGTGGTTCTTGTCACAAATCCTGCTTTTTTTTTTTTTTTTAAA
>PITB01032391.1:0-14976 GCA_004024585.1 Paradoxurus hermaphroditus
CGTCAGCGTGAGGGGGCACCATTTTCCATCGTAGCTAAATGTGCGAGGGCTCGGGGGCAGTGCTGAAACCACTTTTCCTACCTGATCGTTTTCGTTTCAGATTTTGAAGACATAAATGAGTTCACGTATTTCCTACTACTGCCATGACTTGCAAATCTGAAAAGTGCCCGACGATGAAAACTAACCTCCCATCACCCCCGGGGCGCCTGGGTGGCTCGGCCGGTTAAGTGTCCTATTCTTGATTTCTGCTCAGGTCATGACCTCACGGTCATGTGAGTTCCAGTTCTGTGCCGACGGCTCGGAGCCTGTGTGGGATTCTGTCGCTCTCCCCGTCCCCCACTGCGTGTGCTCTTGCTCGCACACGCTCTTTCAAAATAAATACATGCACTTAAAAAAAGTCTTCCATCATTCTGGGTGATTTTCCTAGTGAGACAGACTGCATGCCGATCTCAAACGCCCTCTCGAGAACAGGATGGCCCGTGACCAAAACCGAATACGCTTCCCGGCCCCACTGACGTCACTGTGAGCACTGTGACTCGCCCGGCCGCTGGGCTGTGCGGTGTGCCCTTGGAGCGGAAGTTCTGAGAGCCTCCCAAGAGACTTTTTTTTAAACCCCTGCCTCAAAACGAGCATCAATGCCAAGTGTAGCCAGCAGGCCAAGCTAAAGAACCTAAAAGAGAAGAGGAAAAAGTTTCCCCCACAGACACAAGTCTACCCACCCAGGCATTCTTTATGCGGCAACAAAAACCAGGATCAATGCAAACCAGCAGCATATGAAGAGGAATATTTACTTATGAACATTTGAGAGAATACGGCAAGAATCTATTGTTGGAGACGTCCTCCAGCCTCTCAAAATCCTGGCCTCCCTCTTTCTTCTCTTTACAGCCGAACGACCAAAAGAAGGGGTCACCATAACCTGAATCGGATTTCTGCCTTTCCACGTTTTCCTCAACTACTATGAAGTCAGGCTCCTGTCACCCAGGCCCCCCCAGACCCCTCCTTCGAAGTTGCCGAGGACGGCGGGGTCCGTTCTCCTGCCCTCACATCTGTTTAGCCGCGGGACCTGCGGAAGGCCAATCTCTACATCGCACCTTGCACAACGGCCAAAGAGAGTTAAACTTTCCCTTCCCTTCTTGGGAAGATGCTCCGAAAAGCAAATGGGATTAATTTATGGGACGCTGTCTGCACACTGCAAACCTTAACCAAATGGAGGATGATTAACTTCGTAAGTGAGGATCGAGGCAAAGTTGCGATCGACACATTTCAGGAGGAATGTAGAAGCCGTAAAAACGTCATGTACCAACGCCTTTACCACTCATGTACGTTACGGACGTGAGAGAATCCTGCCGATCACGGGTCGGCACCCCTGAGAGCACAGGACTTAAGAACTCCGGTTCAGACTAGTAAATATATATCCCAGCCACGTCCCCTCCCCTCATCCCACTCGGCCCTCCAGGAGCACCGGGTTGGGCACACAAATGGCCTGTAATTAAAGCCTGACAACCGTTGAGTGAGCTGAGAGGGAGAAACAAAGTGTAATAAAGGCGGATGAGGGGGATGAGGTCTGAGGTTCCGCACGCAAACACAGAGAAGCAAACTACAAGCCAGACGATGAATCGGAGGGAGACGCAGCATCTCGATCGCACACGGGAGAGACTGATAATTCGTCCCAGGACTAAAGAAATAAAAGTTGGGGACGAAATTAAAGAAATAAAAGTTGGGGAAGGCCGCCCAGAAGACAGACATTAAGTCGGCCGTGAGCAGAAAAGGAGACTTTGACAACAGAAAGACGCAGGATGAACACAGCCGGCGCTCAGCCCCGCACGTAGAGGAGCTGAAAGTCACCGCTCCGTCTCAACGGCAAACAAGAAGCCAAACACACTGAAAGAGCAGCAAGTCTTCTCGGGCCTGTGACACACGGGAGGGCACGGAACGCACGGCTCCCAAGGTCAGACAGGAGCGCAGGTCCACACCGAGCGTCCCGGCCTCACCGGCGCGGAAACCCGCAAGCGAGAGCCGTCGCAGGAGCCGTGCTGCGGGCCGCGAACTGGACCAGCCAGACTGCGGGAGGCCCGGTGTCGTGACTCTGTGAGCTGAAAAGCCCGGTAATAAAGGGACCTCTCGACTGTGTGCGATCGACCTCCAAGAGGCCACCAGGGCGCCACGGCAAAGACCAGAGGAAGGCCCCCCTCGAGGTTTCGGCAGGCGGGGCGGAAGCGGAGCCACTGTGCCACCTGCCCGAGCGGTCGCTTCCCGGCCGGGCCTGCCTTCAGCGACACCAAGCTAAGCAGACCGTAACGTGCCAGAGTACTATCGGGACCTAACGGGCCTGGGGAGGAGAAATACCCCGTGCCAACCGGCTTCAGCCCCTCTCTCCCACCTGAAGGGGGTGAGGGTCTCGTGAGGGTCACAGCCCAGAGGCACAGGCTCCCCGAAAACACCGAGAACCCATCGCGAGCCCCAGGACACTGGCCCTGGGCACGCCCGTCTCCACCACGTTCCTCGAGGCCACCTTCGAGCAGTCCCTTTAACCCGGTAAGCCACCTCCGTGAAAACCAGAGAAAACCACGAGGCATCCCGGAAGGCGAAAAAACACAATCTGAACAGGAAAAGCAAGCGTCAGGACCGGACACGGCAGGGACACGGGAATCGGCACACCGAGAACCACAAACAACTGTGATCATACGTGGAGGGCTCTCGCGGGAAAAGCAGAGACACGCAAGGACAGACAGGCAATGTCGGGACGGAATGAAGACCCAGGAAGGAACCGGAAGGAAATCCTGGTTTGAGCTCACGTCACGATCTCGTGGTTCGTGGGTTCGAGCCCCTCGTGGGGCTCTACACTGATCGTGTGAAGCCCGCTTGGGATTCTGTCTCTCTCTCTGCCCCTCCCCCCATTCTCAAGCTTGCTCTCTCTCTCTGTCTCTCTCTCAAAATAAACAAATAAACTTTAAAAAAAATTCCTGGAGGAGAAAAAAATACCTAGAGACGAACGCACGTAAGAATTACATCCAACTTCTCTTCAGAAACCGTGCCGCCAAGGAGAGTGGGCAGAAACACTGAAAAGGTCCAGGCGGGGGTGAAATACCACCACCTAGAATTCTGTACCTGTGAAATTACCTTTCAAAAATGAAGGAGAAATAAAGACTTCCTCAGGCAAACGAAAAGTGAAGCCATCTGTTGCCGACAGACCTGCAAGAAACGTTAAGTTCTTCAGGGAGCAGAAAAATAATAAAATAATCCAGGTCAGAACCTCAGATCTACAGAAAGGAAGGACGGACGTGAAGGAAGGGATATGTGACGATAAGTAAGAAATTTTATTTTTCTTGTTCTTAATTGGCACGTTCGTTCAAAACCGTGTAGTTCAGGGGCAAGGCGAGCTTGAGCTCCAGCAGAGGGGAAGGCAAAACAGTCCGGGAGACGCGGGCGAAAAACTGCACAGGGGACATGACGACATGTCTGTCCTCGAGAGAAAGCGCATGAGCAGGGGGGGGAGCAGAGAGAGAAGAGAAAGTCCCAGGCAGGCTCCGCGCCATGGGCGCCACAGCCTTGACGCAGGGCTCGAACTCACCGACCGTGAGACCAGGACCTGAGCGGAAATCCAGAGCCGGACGCTCAACGGACTGAGCCACTCGGTCCGAGTCACGGGGCTCGCGCGTCGCACCGTCCGCCCGGACACGCAGACCGGGCTCTGCACCCTGCCGCTCGGCACCGCTCACACGACCGGCGGGAGAAGCGGCCTGGTTCCAGAGCGCCGTCCAGCAGCAGCGGCCAGCATGGAGCCGTACCCGCCGCTCGGGCGACAACTGTCGCGGGGGCTTGCGTGTGTACGGACGGAGTACCGATAACAGAGCAGACGAGGAAGGGACGCGTCGCCGGCGAAAAACGGACTTCTCACGCCGCCCTCCCAATACCAGAGAGCAAAGGCCACGGTCCCCTTTGTTGGATTTCGGCGATTCGCAAAGAGACGCTTCAAAATTCTAGTCTTTACGTGATGCCGGAGTTGGGCTATTATCAACGCGTCATGGGCAGTATCCCGCAAGCCGAGGAGGCGCCGTCCTCTCTGAGTCCGGACCAACACTCAGCGTTTCGGCGGAATGACGCCAAACGCCAGAGCATCGGGGGTCCTCCGCACGGGGCACACGCGCGTGCAGATGTGTCTCCCCCGGCCTGGATGATTTTTTCCTGGCAAATACTGCCCCGCGATGCGGCAGCAAATGGTTTCGAAGCAACCCAGAAAAGCTTCCCGGCGTACGGAATCTAACATTCCATCGGAGTCCGCTCCCCCCTTGTATATTCTCCATTACCACTTGGAAAACAAAAGTGGCGAGCAGTCCCATTGTCTTTTTGTCTCAAAATGACCAACAAAACGGGGAAGCAGACAGGGCGGCGTGCGCGGGACAAAAGGGGAGAAGGGTTGGGAGGGCGCGGTACTCCCTCCGCAGCTTTAAAATACGGCAAATAGGGGCGCCTGGGCGGCTCAGTCGGTTGAGTGTCCGACTTCGGCTCAGGTCATGATCTCACGGTCTATGAGTTCGAGCCTCACGTCGGGCTCTGTGCTGACGGCTCGGAGCCTGGAGCCCGCTTCGGATTCTGTGTCTCCCTCTCTCTCTCTGACCCTCCTCCACGTGCTTTGTCTCTCCTGCTCTCAAAAATAAGTAAAAACATTAAAAAAAAAAAAAATCCTTAAAACACGGCACATAAGCGTATTCGCGCGCGTCTGTCCCGAGTCTCGGAAACACCGTCTGCCTGAGCAACAGGACTCTTCGGGGCTACTTCGTGCGCTGCTTTCGAGTCGGCCACGATTTACAGTTGATTAGCCTGCACAGTTGAGTCGCTCTCTCAAAAGATGCTAGGGAAGGGATTATTTCTGCGCCCAAAGAGCCCTACAGAATAGGCCGGGGCCGCTGGCGGCCGTAATGGGAGTTCCCCGGACTCCGTACACTGTGCTCACTGAAGCAGATAAAGCAAAGTTAAAGAAGCATTTAGTTCTTCAGAATGCCGGCCTTAATAAGTATCTTTCTGTGGAAGGATTGAGGAGGAGGGGAGGGTGATCCTCAGTGCGGGCATTCTTTCCCGGTACAAAAAGGGAAAACGCGCATACAGCGGGGTGGAAAAAGCCGGGCTCACGGGCCCCTCCCCGCCCCCAGGAAACGTTGCCGCCCGCACACACCCGCCCCCCCCACGGAGGCATGAATCTTCGCAGCTTAACAGTCCCGGGGCCATTGTGCGGGGTCTCTTGGGAAACGCGGCTCATTGATCTGCAGCCGCCCAAGTTCAACCTTGCAGCTGTGAGAACGGGGAGCTGCCCGGCCGTCCAAGCCCCACCTTCGTCGCCAGGCGGAGCCCGGGACGCGCCGTGTCCCCGAGGAGGCGCTGGGCGGCCTCCCTTGCGCTCGACAATCTGCCGGCGAGAGAAGTCAGCTCAAGGCTGCACCGGCCGCGTCCGCGGGCGGCCCGACTCTCGACACGATCTTTGCTCGCGCGGTGCGCGCCGGTCGCCGCCCTTCCCGTAAACGGCCTGCTTTCTGCGGGTTCCGGCCCAGCTTCGGTCGCTTGTGAGCGCTCGGGATGCATCCTGTCTAAGAAGGCAGGGCCGTGTGAGCCCATTTCTCTCACCCCCACCAGCCAATTTCTCCCGTTCTCCCCTGCCGCGTCCCCACGCTGTCTCACGACGTGGAGCGACAGGCCAACACCGACGCCGTCGCGGCTCCCACCGTCCCCGGACTGCACTCCCCACTGCCGGTGAAGAAACGGAAAACCCGCTGGATCGACGTGTGTTTCTCTTTGCTTAGAAAGTTCCACGTGGGCTCCCGAAGCCGACGGCAGACCGAGAAAGTTCTTCAGAGAGACCCACACGGGCCGCTACGACCCGCGACGACGGAGAGAGGAGAGAGACACGGCGAGAGAACGTGAAAGAAAGACGTCTTCACAAAGCGCGCAGCCTCAGTCATTTCTTCCCAACACACAAACGGAAAATGAAGTGCCCCGCACGGCGAGCGAGGCGCTGAAACGGCCCAGCGGAGAGAGGCGGCCTTTCTTCATCGTGTAGCCTTAAAGACTGTTCTTTGACCTCTGCTACTTACGACTCCAGATCTGTGAAGACGGGCCAAAGCCCCTTGGTTCCAAAGGGTGCACGCAAACAAACGCTTTCCACCTTTGCCCCACTTACCTCATTTCCCGTCAGGACGCGTCCCTCCCGCGCCCCCCCCCTCCCCCCGGGCTCATCACGGAAACCGCAGCTTCTTGTTCCTTTTGCCCAGTTGCAGCCATTACCTCCCCGACCGGAGGCCGCCGCCGCTGCCTCCCCAGCATGATGCCGTGAGCCTCGGGCCCCGGCGGGAAGACGGTCGCCGGCGGTACAGAGGCCTGGTCACCTCGTCTGGGCGAGGCGCGAAAGCGTGGGCGGAACAGTCCAGGAAACCAGAGGACGCGCGTCACGCACCGTTTCCGCCACAACACCGCAGCTTCCTAGTTATCCGTTACTTCACGAGTGTATCAATTTCTCTGCGGCCTTTCCCACTCTTGAAGGCATTCTGAAACAACTGACTGAGATCCATGAACAAATCTGGAGCGTGTGAGAGAAACGAGATAGAGGGCGATACAGACAGACACGATAGACAGACAGACAGGAGCCAGGGATAAAGCTAGTTTCCAAAACGCACGGGATTAATTTCAGTACCCTTGTTAAATAAAGATAGCTTCTTTTCTTTACTTTTTAGCTTCCTAACAGCCAATTCGAGGGGAAAACACTGTTCTGCACAGGAGGAGAAAAAAACCTTCCTGTTTCTGGGGGAGACAGCATTAGTACTAATAACGCCAACACAGTGAACGCCGCCCCAGGCTCCCTTTAAAGATGGCAGGGAACAGCAGCCCAGCGTCCCCAAGTTCCTCAGGGCAGTCCCAAAGGCTGGGTCTGCCACACCGCTCCTAAGAATCCTACGCATGCTGCACGGCAGGAACGTGCATCCCTAAAAGCCACTGGCTAAAGGACCGTTTTGAGGTGGCACCGGTACAAAGCGTGGTTATGGAATCGAGGCACAGACTGCACGGCACGTGGCAACTGCACGTGCACCGGGCACGCGTAAGTCGTCTTCGCCCTGGTGACTCCCGCTACCGCGGGGCCGCAGGGAGTGTGACGCCCCGCTCCTTGGCAAGTGTCAGGAGCACGGCAGCTCCGTTAACATGCCATCGCCGTGTCCCGGCCGGCACACCTTCCGTTCGCTCCGGTATCCACCGCGGAGATGAGAGATCCTAACAAAGATGTTTGTCTGAGTAAAAAGGTAATACAGCCTCGACGGACGTGCATCAAAGGTAAAGGGGGTACTTGACAAAGATCCGGAGAAAATAATTGTTTTCTCTTTCAACCCAGAAAATAGAAGGCATAGCCTCAGTAAGATAGTCCAGACAGTATGGCCGCAATCATTTAACTGAAAAAACAAATCTCCAGCTTAGCCATTACACACACACACACACACACACACACACTTCAAATTACCCCAAAGAACATCATGTTTTGAGCAATGGATCTGACAAGGGAGTTCTCTGACCCCCACCGGCTGCCACAAGAACACACCAAGGCAGCCGGATGTCATTATGTACAGGGCGATGAAGTTCATTCGAACCCAACAGGTAAAAGATAAGAACTTTTGAGAAAGGAAAATTCGTTTGCAGTCATCAGCCTACACTTTTTCAGGCGACTCAGACAGCACGACCGTGTCCTTGTCCGCTCAGCCAGTAAGAACAGAGCTGAAATCAAAACCGAGACTTGGGGCGCTTGGCTGGCTCAGTCAGTAGAGCCCATGACTCCCGATCTCGGGGTCGTGAGTTCGAGCCCCACGTTGGGTGTAGAAATTATTACTTAAGAAAACAAATAAATTTTAAAAAATAAATAAAAATAAAACCTAGATTTATTTTCTGGTAGTGACCGTTCTCTTAAAAACATAAATCGGATGTCTAGGAGGAAATTCTGTGTGTGAATAGGCAAATACAACTAGCCTGGACCTTCACGTCAAGGATTACCGACCAGACAGACTCCAAACTACGAACACGGAGAAGCAAATGCTGACCGGCTAAACCCAGTGAGGGGTTTCACCCTTCGTAGAGAATCTTTTGACAGGGACCCTCCCTGGGGAAGGTAGGGCAACAGAGGACAATGATGCACGGCGTGCCCACAAACCTGCACGCCCAGCCGGTGAAAGCCAACGCGGTCTCCTTTCTAAAACCTAAGGGTCCCCGGCCTTCGGGGCACGCGGGCGCTCCCTGCCAGCTGCCGGACCAAAGCCCCACATCTTCAAGCAATCGGCGCTCATCCGTGCTCCGCGCGCCTTCTGATGAATACATCACAACTTGAACACATCTGTCAGACCGTAATCGCCATGTAATGCATCCTGACGGAGATGTTTTTCATATGTTCAAACAGATTCCCTTGCTAAAGCCAGCTTTCCGGAACCCTTCTTCCATCGCGAAGCAAATCAGAGCTTCCGCTGGCGTCCCCTTTCATCTGACGGGAGGAGAAATTAATAGCCAGAGAGTAGGCAAGGGTGAGAATAAAGACTTCCATGGAGGTGCTTTTCTCCTGCCACGGGTCTTGGCTTTGCAGCAGGTGGAAGGGTCTTTCACACTCATAAAACTCGATATGGAAAATCAGAAACACGCTGGGCTATTAACACGTTACGTGTTGGATTTAAATCTCAATAGGACCCTGTTCTTTTCCTTAGGTGCTGATTGTGCCCAGCCTAGCAGGGAGCGCTGCACGCTCTTCCAGGCTAGTTCCTAGCCTCAAAAAAAACAAAACAAAACCGTGGAATGTTCCAGCTACTGCGGGCTAATGATCACCCCCTAGCACACTAATATGTTTGATAAAAGTTCCCAGCACGACCGGCAGGACGCACTTACCATAAGAATGACACGCGAAGAGAAGCAAATCAGCGACACCACCTCGGGCGCCTTCAAAGCTGAGGCTGCCGTTGGAACTGGGAGCGCGCGTTCCAGGAGGCTGGGGGAGACGGACGGGGGCACAAACCTCTAATTGTTTCCACCATTAACTCCTCGACCCACCTGCCTCCTCCCGGCTGGAAGCCTTCGGCCCTTCACACCCATCTCAGCACGCCTTCCTCGCCATCTAAGAAACGAAGCTTTCGCACCAGACGCCGAGCTACGCCATTTCTAAGTTATTTTTGCTTTTGCCTGCTTCAGATTCCCTCGCCTTTCTCTTCTTCCCCGACTCTGTCTTTGCATCCCAATGCTAGCCCTTCGCGTGTTCCTGTAGAGCAACGCTGGACAGAGTACAGGTTCCCAAACGGTCCTGCCCCCGGCCCGCTGCCATAATAAAGGGAATTCATCAGACCGCTTGGGGAGATTTCTACAAGAAGCTCTCTCTTCCGGGGCCACAGACCTACACTTCTTTCACAATCGGCGTCCCTGGTGGCTTTGGCTACGAAATAGTTGGCAATTCCCAAGAGACATCAGTACGTACATAACTGATGCTCAATGTACATCAACTTTGTCCTTGAAGTTGAATGTATCAACTCAAGGAAAACTATATGATGATCAGTATGACCGAAGGCTTTAAATGTTTTCCGCCACTATTTATCAGAGCTGCACAGAAGCAAAGGATGTCCAACTTTGGTCTTGGATTTTCGGACACACCCAAGTGTGTCTGAGTTTTCACTTTCCTCCTTAAGATGTGTCTTCCTTGGGCTTTATGGGTTCGCAATCATTATCGTGTAAATGATGGAAAGCATCTAACGCGAAACAAAACCCTTCACCAGCCACATTCCGTGGTGTTTCAGAGGTCTGACCCTTATGCAGTAAATTTCGCAGATGTCAAAGGAAGCTGTCCAAATGTTCAGAGGCTCGTAGGAGCAAAACGCAAAACCAATATTCCTCACCTCGAAATGTGGCCCGGGAGACGACTCAGAATGTGGAGCTGCAGCCCTTCGAAGAACCGAACTCCCACGGTGATCAAAGCAGCCTCCCGGGGCACCAAGGCTGGGCCCTAAATTACTGCTTTCTAACACGTCTCCTCAAAACCAAATGGGAAACAAGTCGAGTGAGTGAGTTATGAGACCCAAAAGCAGAAGGACGAGGCACCACGCTCCCCACAGATAGGTAGGTGTCAGCAAGAACGCCCTGCCTCCGTACCAGGTGCCAGGGCACAACGCCGAAGGATAAATCTTTTACATAAAAGTGGATGTATGACCCTCACGCAAACGTAAAATGAACACGTGTCAAAGATTAGATTTAACCCATGAAATATCGCAAGGGCCAATAATAGCTTACATTTAGTTCAAAGGAGAAGTCCAAGAAACACAAATATAAGTACATTCACATGCCTTGGACTTACTGGAAGGGATTTGCGAAGAGATGCAAAATGGTCTATTCATAGGGGAGCATCAATTGCATTCCACTGGCCAGAATCCATTTGCATTTCCATGGACAAGAATCATCTGCATTATGTCAGCTTTCCACCATTTGCAGACTAAGAAAATAGCTCCGAGACACTGAACAGTGGAGGTAACCTGGGAGGGTCTAACTGAAGACGCTCATTCGGAGTCGTTTTTCTTTTGCTCATTTTGAAGTCCTTCAGAATTTCTGCTGGCTCTAATAATCCCATTCTAACAGTGGATTTCCCAAAAATTGGGATTCCTCTGATGTTTTCTTACTATTGTCTGTAACGCATTCACTCGAAAATCCTCACACACCAACCGAGAACGTTCCACAAACGATGATAGAAACTGTCCGTTTTTGTTTGGGTTTGAATACATCAAGATACGTCTCTGTATGGAGGGAAGGATGCATTTTATTGTTTTGTTGAAGTCTGGTTTTGCACAAGTTAATGCAATGCCACAGAACAGACTGGCAAAGTCTCACACACGGCCTGGCAGCTGTTTCTGTACAGCTGGTGAGCTAAGAATTGTTTTTACATTTTGAAAGGGTTAGGAAAAAATAAAGTTTCACGACATGTGAAAATTACATGAAATTCAAATTTCAGTGTCCATAAATAAAGTTTTATTGGAGCACGGCCACGCTCATTTGTTTACGTGGTCTCTGTCGCCGACTTCACGCTACAACGGCAGGCTGACAGTTGCCACAGAGACCTCACGAGCCCCAGAGATGAACACAGTTACTCTGCTTTGCCGGCCCCTGGCGTCGAATACTAGACGCTAATTACAACGTGCGTGTGAGGAGGGGAAGCTTCCTCGCACCGACGAGGAGGCTGCTGCATCCTGACGCCGTCCGGCTGGAGATGGCATGGGACCCCACAGGTACAGGCTCAGTCCTGCAAGGATGCTTTCCTGTCACCACGTCGGCTTGTCATCTGCGCTTCTGACCCCTGGCAGTAAACCAGGGATTCCCGCACACCCCTCTCGAATGCGAGTAATTTCCTAGAGTGGCCCACAGCCCTCGGAGAGACTTGTTCCCGACCAGATCCCAGCTTATCATGCGGCACGTCACTCACAAGAGCCGGATGGAAGGGACGCACCGGGCCGCCCCGGGGAAGTGGCGCCGAGCCCCCTGCGCTCCCCGGGGGCACCGCTCCCCCGGCACCCGGCCGCGTTCACCGGCCTGGAGCCCTCCGAAGGTCTCGCTTTGCGTTTTCACGGAGGCTTCGTTACGTAGGCAGGATGGATTCAGTCGCTGGCCATGAAGACTGAACTCCCGCCCTCCCGCCCTCCCTGCGGGCCTGGGGGTGGAGACAGAGGTTCCAACCCTCTTCCCAAGGAGGTCGCCTTGGGCAGGGTAAGTCTCGCTTTAAGATCAGCTTCCTCAACTGCGCCACGGAAGGATTACACTGGAATATTCCCGAAGTCTTCCAGCTTCCAAATTCTTCTCTCCATCCTCCCTGCCAAGAGTAACCCAATGGTCTGCGTCACTCAGTTCCCTCGGCGCCACCCACTCGCTAACTCTTACCACGAACAACCAGAAGCTGGGGTCTCAGACACTTGTCTTTCGGAGCCAAATATTTCCATACGGGTGAGTGGCGAATGAGTTACAGGCTGTGAAAACCCTCAGGGGAGCGAGCGGACTCTGACAGGGACACGCTCGCTGAGGAGGAGTTCCGGGGAGCCCCAGAGCGGGGGGGAAAGGGAGGAGGGCTAGAATGGGAAAAGAATTTAGGGATCAACAAAGAGCAAAGGAAGGACGGGGGCCGAAAGGGCCCAGATTCTCAGGCAGGTGACGTAAGGAGAAGGTGGGGAAAGGGGGTAGGTGCAGTCCTGGGGACTCTTAAGGGACCCCGTGTCAATTTTGTAAAAGGAATGACGTAAGATTTTTAAAAACGGGATTTGCTCAGGAAGTCAAAACAGTGAAAAGTAAGTGCAAAGACGTGCTGTTGTATGATTTAACCACGAGGGCCCGGGACGCAGGACGTGCTCAATGAGTATTTGTTGAAACTGAAATAATCAAACTCTATTAGAACAAGTAAATGAAATGTAAAGAGAATGTTAAAATAAAAACAGAGGCGCCTGGGTGGCTCAGTCGGTTAAGCGTCCGACTTCAGCTCAGGTCATGATCTCGCGGTTCGTCGGGGTCTGTGCTGAAAGGGGCTCTGTGTCTCCCTCTTGCTGCCCCTCCCCTGATAAGTTTCTGTCTCTCTTTAAAAAATAAAATAAAAAAATAAACATTAAAAATTTGTTAAAAATAAAAACCTAAGTGAAAGGCCTGAACAGGCCATCCCATTGTGCTATATAGGAAAAAATTGGGAAGTGTACATTATATTCAGTATACTGTGTTTTTTAAGAGACAGATTTAGTTAAAGGAAGTTCTTTAAAATAATGTACACTGTCAAAACTGAACTTTTTATCAGGACGTTTTATCAGGTTTTTATAGCACCACAATATTTCATCCTAAAAAGTATTTAGGATTGCTTGGATTAAAACATTAATATAAAATTGGGTTATAAAGATTTAGGCATAAATATGAAATAGAAAAATTTCTATTTCTATAAAAATATAGAAATAGAAAAATTCCTTTCTGTTTTATGCAAGGTTTACTGTCTTAATTAGAAACAGATGATCCTGGGGTGCCTGGGTGGCTCAGTCAGTTGAGCATCTGACTCTATTTTGGCTCAAATCATGACCTCATGTTTCATAAGATCGAGCCCCACATCGGGCTGAGAGGTGACAGTGCAGAACCTGCTTGGGATTCTCTGTCTCCCTCTCGCGGTCATATGCAAGCATGCATGCTCTCTCTCTCAAAATAAATAAATAAACATTTTTTAAAAATGTACAGACTATCTTGGGGTGCCTAGGTGGCTTAGCTGGTTGAGCATCTGAGCCTTGATTTTGGCTCAGATCACGATTTCATGGTTCAGGAGTCCATGCCCCGCATCAGGCTCTGTGCTGCGCTGAGCCCGCTCGGGATAATCTCTCTCCTTCTCTGCCCCTCCTGTGGTCATGAGTGCACTTAGTCTCTCTCAACATAAATGAACACCAAAAAAAAAAAAAAAAAGTAAACAGATGATCTTAATATTTACTTACTACTAGAAGTGAAGTTCTAAAAGCAGGTTATTCTAAAAGGTATCATTTTTCGGTAGATCGGGTATTATTTTAAAAGTGTGTCCCTCATCATCCTAGACTGACGCTTAGCTCAGACGTCAGCTCTGCCAAGAGTTTAGTTTGGGGTGCCCATCTTCCTCTGCGCTGTGTGTCCTCTCGGTCTGAACAATCGCCTCCGTGGAGGAACTTCTAAGAAACCCTTTTCTCCAGGCATTTGAGGCGTGCAGCTGAACGGGTAGAGTGGGCCGTCTCTAGACAATCGTCTTGAATCCCCAATGGACGACGTCTCCGATATCAGAGCAAGAAGGAGAAAACATTATTCTTGCCCTAGAGTTGGGCCGTGATGTTTCCAGGAAGTTACCCATTTCGTGATAGCTATAAAAGTGGTTTGAGGAAAACCGAAAACACCAGGAGAATCAACTGCTCCGATGGGCAAAAGATCTTTCATAATTTTTGTAAGGTTCTGTGATACTTGAAACGTGGGGGGTAGACTACAGGAACACTACCGGCTTCTGATTCCATCAGAACTCAGTTCAAATCCCATGTCTGGTACCCCTAGTACTTAGTAGCCAAGTGACATTCTACAAACACCATCCAAACTTCCTAAGCATCTGTGAATTAGAGATGGTCATGTCAATTACAAAGTCAAGATCAGGATCGCTGATACAGGTCCATCTTCATACAACAATGACAACAAGTAAAAAAAAAAAAAAGATTAAAAAAAAAAGGTAAAAACAAACAAACAAAAAAAAACAGTGAGTAAAGTACCATAGAGAGTTTCCTATCTTTCACAGGTAAATAATTTGAGGAGTCCAAGACTTATCATGGGGGCTCCATGGCATCAAAGACAGAGGTGCCCTCTATCTTTCTTACTGGTTTTTCTGACTGGCCTCCAACATCAAGGGAAACTCATGGACCAAGACAGCTGCTGGAGCCCCTACCATCGGGTCTGCATCCTAAGCAGTAGAGGACAGAAAAGGGGAAGAGACAACGAGTGCGTTTTCTAGCTAAATCAGTTTCCTTTAGAGAGGCATTTGGAAAGTCCCTCACAATCGCTCCAATTGTACCGAATAGGCTAGAAATAAGTAAGCAGCAAAGAAGCTTTGGGAAATGTAGGTGCTTAATTCTAGGTGCTAATGTGCTCAGGTGAAGAACTAGGTTTGGGTTCGTAGAGGAGACACCGGATTAGAGGTAAAGAGCAATCGCCTGCCTACAGTAGAGGGTTCTTCATGAGAACGACAATTCCCGTAGGCAGCAATCCCCGACGAGGCTCCACACACACCACATGCCCAGTAAACTGTACGCTCGCCTCCTGTCATCTAAGGACACGCTGAGAAGAGAGCTGTGTTCTTCATTTCTTTTATAACTGCCCAAATGCTCCGAGCAGGGTTCGCCACCTCGGCATTACGACACTGAGACCAGGTAACTCTTGCTGTACGGGGCTGTCCTATGCACCGTACGGGGGTCTTCAGAA
>PITB01032392.1:0-14959 GCA_004024585.1 Paradoxurus hermaphroditus
TACCCATGTGCCTTGAACCACAGATCAAGAAACACCGTTACAGAGAAATGGCTCTTAGAACTATAATTCTCCCTCCAATCTTTTACCCTGAGACGCAGGCAAGATGATTCAGACTGATACCTGAGAGAGAGGCCTGCCGTACTAGAATCATCAGTCATTCAGTGCTGGCGTGCGGCCTTTATACCGAAAGGGACACCTTCTTTCCTTTCCTTGGGTTAGTGGTTCTCACTCCCGGGGGCACGTTGGGATCAGCTGGAGAGCTTCAAGGGAAAATACCGACGTCTGTCCTTCACCTCCAGAAATTCTGATTTTATCGTTCCGGAGCAGGGCTGGGTAGCCCAGGTGATGCTGACACGCCGCCAGCGTGGAGAGCTGCTGCTTTCAGCCGCGCCTGACTCCAGGGCTTTCTTGATCCCGGTGCAGATCACCGTGTGCCCTCAGCGCATGCCTAAGCTAATGCAGGTCTTCAGGTTAAATGTGGTTTAGGTTCAAGGAACCCTTGGGATTGTGTTATGAAGAGGAGGTTATTGTAGAAAAAGCATTTCATAAAAAGGGTATCATACATCATTTTTGAGAAACTACGGTTATTTTAAAAATAAACTTTTTTTAATGTTTTTATTTTTTTTATTTTTTTATTTTTGAGAGACATAGAGGCACAGCATGAACAGGGGAAGGGCAGAGATAGAGGGAGACACAGAATCGGAAGCAGGCTCCAGGCTCTGAGCCGTCAGCACAGAGCCCGATGCGGGGCTCGAACTCAGACCGCGAGATCATGACCTGAGCCGAAGTCGGCCGCCCAACCGACTGAGCCACCCAGGCGCCCCTTAAAAATAAATTTTTTAGTCAGAAGAGTTTAGTTCTCTTCAAAATAGTTATTTCGGGGATTCAGGCAAATCTTTTAAGGGCGCGTCAATCTTTCAAAACTCATTTGGCCTTTTAATCGCTTTCTTTTTGGTTTTGACATTGCCACTTCGTTTTTACTGAAAACATTGGTCATGCTTCACAGCTACCTTACGTAGTTCGGGGAGACCATCGGCTCAACCCACTATCTTACCTTAACTCTCGTTCCCCCGCTTGGCGACTGCTCCCGTACACCAGAACAGGCTCTGGTGGGCCGTCAGCTGTGTTTCCTCAAATCCTGATCAAAGGTTAGATGCTTGCTGCTCCCAAAATAGGACTTCGAAGAGGCAGCCGGAGGTTGTCTCTCTGTGAGGCGATCAGCTGGGTGTTAAGGGCTTCCCAGTTCTTTTGTGGTGGGTCAGGGGCTCCGGCCAGAGAGTCCGGAATAGGAATCGTCAGGATGGAGGTTGGAGTCCGAGATGGAGCCGGTAGGGATGGGGTCAGCTGAGTGTGGGAGCCACAGGGTCTGATGGCGAGCTTGGGGTTTTCTTTTCAACGTGGCGACCCCCTTGAAATCCTCAAAACCTTGCCTCCTTGTCAGGTAGGTATGTCAGCATGAATCGGGTATTACAGGGAAGGCTCTATCTGTGTTCTGACAACGTGATGTTGGAGGGGGAGGGATTTTGCTAGGACCCCGTCCGGTGGGAAATTGTTGCAAATTGCAGGGGGCGGGGGACAAGAAAACTCCCGGGAACGGTTGTCTAAACCAAAGCTTAGAGAGAGGACACTCAGCCTTAGTGGCAGTCAGGTTTCGCGGGCACTCCTAAGAATTTTTACACACGTTTGGGACAGAACTGGCTAACCTGCAGTCACACAGGCTGGAAGCTCCAGGTACTTTGGCTCCTAAAAGGCTAGCTATTTGGAGACACTGGATTATACCCACATCATTAAATACTGTTCACTTAAGATATTACTTCTGTGGACTCTAATAACAAACTCAATCACAACGCTTCTGTCCATAAATTGCTATTCACTTTCCCACTGCCGGCTCACCACCCAGCACCAAAAGAACACTTTCCTGCAAAATGACGTGAATGAATCCAGCAGGGCTCGCCTATGCCAGCTCTTGAGGGTCTGCGCTCCGCCATTTCCCCGTCAGGTGCAGCAGGTGGCGCTAGTGTCACACCGTGCGTGCCCACAAAGAGCCGAACACAGGCTGGTGTATTTTTACCACTTGGGGTCAGTTAAGGATTACCTGACTTCCTTCTCCTTTTTTTTTTTTTTTTTTCTGCTAAGCAAATCATAGATTCAAGGAATTATTTCCCATTACATCTGTCAGAGTCTGTGGTCTTTTTCTCTGGATCCTGAAGGCCAAGGAATGTGCAATAGGATTTTTTCCGGGAGTTGGCTCCACACAGCTTGTGGTCCCGTGGTTTCCCCTGTCACAAAGCACTTACAGGATCGTGGGCACCCACTTTGTCCTGGACCCAGCGTTTGGAGTTCTCTGTACAAAGAACTTCCACACATGTCAAAATTGCATTTATGCTAATCGCCCTTCTCATTACCATCTCTAGAATGCAGAAGGCTTTTCCTCAGTCGTTTCCTTTGATTCTGCCTGTCTCTAAGGGCCCAGATCTGAATGAAGCGAGGTGGGGAATCGTGTTCACGCCCACTCACCTTCCTGCCGCTGCTGCTCCGCTGCTCCTAGGAATTACAGCATTGCCCTTTTGAGAGCGCGGTGGAGATGTGTGGAATGATCCCCGGTTGACTTTGCCTGCCTGTGTGTGGGTGGGTATGGGTGGGGGTGAGGGCGGGCTGTGTGGGCTTGGACAGACGGCCCAAACAATGAGCCTAGTCACTTCAGAAAGTAGCTCATGGCAACTTAATTTGAGAAGTCAGAATGATCGGACGCCCCAAGTGCCAGTCTCCCTGCTGACCAAGTGACTTCGTGGGATTGTAAATTGAGAGACCAGCAAAATGACCAGATATATGATCTGCCGTTTGCCGTCCCCTTCCTCCCAAAGAATACCATCTTTGAGGAGTAGAGACAGGAGGAGACTTGAGTCACTATTCAAGGACAGCCCTTTCCAGTGTAATTTAAAGCTATGACAGGAACTCATTTGATTCTATCATTTTCCACTTCTAATTAATCTGCGTCAGCCTCCATTCGGGAACCTGCAGTGGGCCTTTATCTCCCTAATTAAGTCCAGACTAACTCGGGCACTTAGGGCTCTCTAAAATCTGGCCCCAGCTTTCCTATTGTCATGTCCTTTGTTCCGCAATTCACACTGAACCTCACTCCCCTCCATACGTAATAGAAACAGGTAACATCGGGGCATGTGGGTGGTTCAGTTGGTTAAGCGTCCGACTCTTGGTTTCGTCTAGGGTCACGATCTCACAGTTCACGAGTTCGAGCCCTACATCGGGATCTGTGCTGACAGCACGGAGCCTGCTTGGGATTCTCTCTCTCCCTCTCTCTCTCTGCCCCTTCCCCACTCACTCACTCTCTCTCAAAACTAAATAAACATTAAAAAATAAATAGCCAACAGTATTTGAACGTTCACTGTGTACCAGGTAGCCTATGTGTTCACTTGTCTTTATGAATTCTTCTAACAACCTCAGGAAATAGGTTCTATTCATATTTCCATTTTACAGATGATGAAGCTGAGGTTCCCAGCAGTTAGTGCTTGCTTAAGACGAGCCGGCTAACAGCAGTGGAGCCGGAATTTGAATGCAGGCTCTTACCCACATACGTGCCCTGCTGTTGTTGCCTCCTGCTGCTGTAGACCTTCCCACCTCCCCTCTGTCTGTGAGGATGCCGCCCATCCTTACGGGTCTGAGTCACTTCTACCTCCTTTGTGGGGACAAGAGAACACCAGGTTTTTGAATACCTAACCATCTAACCATGAGCCAGATATTTTATATTCAGCCTCATGTAAGAGCCAGAGGTTCTTTTTTTTTTTGCAGATAAGAAATCCAAGGCCCAGAGAGAGAGAAGTCCAAGTCCATGAGGTTGTCTGTCAGCCTGTGCTTTTCTGTCCAAGGCTCTGCCCCGAGGAAACCTTCAGCATGTTGCTCTTTGTTTTGCCCTTATACTTTAGGTAGCTCTTCATTTTTGAACACTGTTTTTTGTGACTCTTTTTCTCCAGTGTTCTCAGGTGGATCGAAAGCTCTTCCAGTGCAGGGTCGGTATCTGGGCTCCCTTCTCTGTCCCTGCAGTGTACATAGTGGGCACACAACGACTATTGTTAATCAGCCTATTTTTCAGGCTGTGGGGAGAGTCCACCCGCTTACCCGATGACAACAGTTCTGTAGAGACGAAGACCCAAATCCGAAAGATACGTTAGGACTTGGAACCCTGAGCAGGAATTGTTATTCTGTGGTCTCATCCAGGCCAGGGTGGAGGACCAGCTCCACTTCCAATAGGAAAATGTAACTTTTAACTTCGAGAAAAATCTTGACCAAAATACGAGCATGATTTTGAACATATGGGGCCGAAAGCTCCAATTTCCTATGGCTGAGATCTCAGTGTGATGGTGGACCGATACTTGCACAGAAATATGTGAATTCATCATGGTTATTTCTGTAGCATTGATGTTGGCAAACTTCCAAGTCAAGAACTTTCTGCCTGTGCAGTTCTTGGTTATTTGAGGTTGATGACTCACTTTGTGTAACATCCTCTTGTTTTCCTCCTTTTCCTCCCAGGGGCCCTCCTACCTGAGGGGACCAGCGGGGATGGGAGGGTTATGGGACCGCAGCCACTGTTGATGACTTCTTTCCAATTTTGTTAACATTTGTGGAGAAGCCGTCTTGATCTTGTCTTCTCCTTCTCCGCCCAGGCAGGTCACTTCTCTCTTCCGTGCCCCGCAAACCGTTTACACCCTCACTGGAGCATTTATATGCCTGTATTTTATTTCCCTGCTAACATGTCCGTGCCGCTCCCCAGAGAGGGTGGGTCCTTTCCAGCAGGTCTGGTTTCAGTGTCCTCCATGCTGGGGGAAGGGTCTGGCCCAGAGAATATTCGCAAACATTTGCTGAGAAGGAAGGAAGGAAGGATGGACGGACGGATGGATGGATGAATTATCACAAGAAACTTCTATGAGGGGATTTTAGACATTTGTAACAAAATAAAGATGAGAGGTTAGGATTTGCCTGCTCCTTAGTTCCGTTTTGGACAGGAGATCTGCACGTCTTGAATATAAGTCCACAGGAAAAGACAGACTTTGAGCCTCATCTTTCTCTTTAAGAGGCTTATGTTTTTTGGGTCTGATGCTGTGCTGACTTAGCCCAGACCCCCCCTTTGGAGGAAATCCTCCCCCGCATCGTGCTATACTCTGTTCAATCATTCTGCGACACAGCAGCGCCATCCACCGTGTGGCAAGCTGTGCCGCCACGCTTTGCATCCTTTATATGTCTACCCCTCTGCAAGACAGGAATAGTTCTCTGCCCCCAAGGAAACAGAGGTCCAAGGAAGCCATGTAGCAATTCAACAATCGTACTTGGAAACTTCAGAACCCCACTTTTAACAAAAGACGGGACAACTGGACAAGAGATGAATAAGGAAATAGAAGACTTGAACGACACAATCAACTGGACCTGAAGGGCGTCTCTAGAACATTGCACCAAACAGCAGCAGAATACACGCTGTTCTCAAGGGCACGTGGCACATGCTCCAAGACAGACCATAGCCCTGAGTGTAAAGTAATCTTCTGTACCTTTGAAATTATGTAAAATATGTTCTTTGGTCACATCGGGATGAAACTAGAAATCAGTAACAAAGAACTTTGGGAACTTTGTGAATGAAACAGCATACTCCTGGACCACCAGTGAGTCCAGGGAGAAATCAAAGGGGAAAAGAGAAAATACTCTCAGCATAGGAACTCTTGGGATGTAGATAAAGCAGTGCTTGAAGGGAAATTTATAGCTGTGAGTGAGTGTATTAAGAAGGAAGATTTCAAATCAACCTAACCTTTAAGTCACGTGTGTGTGTGTGTGTGTGTGGTGGGGGGGACAAAATAACCCAAAGCAAGCAGAAGGAAGGAAATAAGAAAGATGAGAATGGAACTTACTGAAATAGGAAATAGAAAATCAACAAAACCAAAGTTGGTTTTTGAAAAGATCAATAAAGTTGGCCAACTGCGGTTAGAAAGAGGTGATTTCCCAGTGGGACCCCGATAGGAAGCAGCAGAGCCAGGATTCCCGGCCAGGGCTGTTGGATGTCGAAGACGGGGTTGGGGGTCTGTCCCTTCCCTGCGCTGTGCCTCAAGGGCCAGGCGCTTTGCCTTCCTCATCTGTGATCCCCACTGCCTTGCCCTGTGCCTGGCACACGCCAGGGGCTCAGGAAATGTTTGCTGAACTAAAATGGAAAGTAAACCTCCTCCCCACCCTTAGCCAACCATCTGTGTGAGATGATAAATTATGCTTCCCATGCAGATCGGGCTGAATTGCACTATTTCTGATGAGAAACGCTGAAAACAGCAAACTGCTCGTCCTTAAAAATAAACCGTCAGCTTCAGGGATTTGGCCCAGAAATGAACCGTGTTACAGCCCTAAGATTGAGTGTATGACCCTAGAGCCAGGGGGTGATGGGGCTTCCGACTAGAACGAGAAACTCGATCACCTTGACCTGGCCCCTGGGCGCGCACGGGCAGCCCGGCCCCCACTCACCCCATCCCCGTTACCCTCCTGGTGAGGGCGGGTGGGCTCGGAGCAGCTGATCCCAGGACACCAGGCGCTGAATCTCGCCCCAGAACCGAGGGGTTCAGCCTCGGCACCCCCACGGAGCCAGACCGGGCTCCATGTGGAGTCTAGCTTTCTGACATCTTATAAGGGGTGAAATGTAAAGAATGTTGACTTTAATTAACCCAAGTGCACGTTGCTATGTCCTGAGAGGCTGAGGGGAGAAGGTGATCCCAGGTAGATTACATGCCAGAATGCTACCACATGTTCAGGCTGGAGTGACAAGGCCACCTGTCCTGGGGGGGGCAGGGGAGGAGGCTGAGTGCCTTCGCGAAGGGTAGGTCTCCTCAGACAGACAAGGGCTGTGTGAGGAAGGCGGGTCGCGGGCTGTTGGCCCATTTCCCAGAAGGACTGGACGAGGCCCCTAGAAGCCACCGGAGGACGCGCAGTGGGGAGGGAGATGAATCCATCTGGGGACGTGCAGGTCCGGCGGTCTCTGGCACACCCCTGCCTCTTGGGAGCCTGCGCGAGGAACGGCATTTATGAGTTTCCCATGAAGGGTGTGCGTGCGGTGGGGGGCGGGGGGGGCGGGCGCCGAGCACACTCAAGTGTGTGATCTCCCCGGCTTATAGGCCACGGCCCCCCCGTTTTTTTTCTTTTCTTAATTTAAAGGTGACTCTCCTGGAAGCCCCCAATGTGGAATTGACCCTAAATTGAAAAGAAGATCTTTTTTAGGGCAAGAGCTTTGTTCTTGGTGAATTTTCTGCCTCACCAACCATGGGGAATGTGAGCTGGAGGAAAAGTCTGTTAAAGGAGCTGCTCATTCATTTCAAGGGGCCGAGGAGCCGTTTGGAGGGAGAAAAGTCTACTCATTCTTTTGGCCTTTTGATCCACTGAGGTCCGTGGCAGGAGCACGGGGAGGAATTACTCTGATCACCCAGACGCCTCCCACCTGCCGTCGGGGGGGGCGGAAGGGACCAGAATGAAGCATAAGGAGATATAAGCTTTAACTCTAACTTTAAACTTAGCGACGTCTAATTTCCATACCATAAAATCAGGAAAGTAATACCCCCCCCTTTTTTCTTTTTCTTTTTTTTTCTTTTTTTTTTTTTTCCAGAAAAAGTGAGGTAATCGCGAAAAGTCTCCCTCTCCTTGTTCCTATGTCCGCACCTCCCGCTGTTTCGCCGCCTGGAGACTGGCGCACGTGCACTGTTCGAGATGTTGGACATGGGTTTAAAATTTTCACTTTATAATTAAGAGTAAAAGAAATACCTATTATCAATGAATACTAGTATCAAAATGAGGTGAAACATCAGGACGAGGTGCATTCACATACAGCAGTATATTCAAGACGGCTGGAACACAAAGGATTTGTTGGTTCGTTTTGTTCTGTTTTGTTTTAATGTAACAAGAGTGTGGAGGCGGGTGGTCTGAAGCCGGGGTGGTCGGTCCTTCCTATCAGAGATCCAGGTTCCTTCTGCTCTGCCGTACTGAGCTCACAGCGTCCGTCCTCAAAGATGCCTCGTGGTCTCAGTTTGCTGCTGGGGCTCCAGCCGTCACATCTGCACTAAAAACAGCAGAAAGGGGGGAAAAAAGAGGGGCCCCAAAGAGAACTCCCTACCTGGTTGTCATCCTTTTAAAGAGTCTCCTCAGGGTCTGACCCAACTCCTTCTGTTTACATCTTGATAGCCAGAACTCGAGGCCACATTTCTGCAAGGGAGGCCATAATATGTAGGTTTTCTCTTCTCTTCCCTCCTTTTTTTCCCTCCCTCCCTTCCCTCCCTCCCGTCCCTCCTTCCTTCCTTCCTTCCCTCCTCCCTCCCTCCCACTCTGGGCATACCGGCATTCTGTATCTAAGCCAGAATGGCTAGGTGGTTTCTGAGGAGGCAACCAACATCCCCCTGGAACATACGCTTTACACGTTCGATGGCGGCCTCGTGTGAATCCGGCGTCCACACACGTGAGTTTTTCTCATCGACTCCGTTCATCATCTCTTCACTGCCTGCTGGCACCGTGCACGCGGAAATGATTTATACCCGATCCTTTTCCTCCTCATGTTGGGGAGACAGACAAGGAGACAGAGCACAAAAGGAGCCACGACCGTGATGACAGAACACGGAGAGCCCCGAGCACCAGGTCCAACGGGGGGGGGGGGGGGGCGGTTCAAGGTAGAGGAGACAGAGGGGCTCGTGTTTGGAGATGGGAATATCACCTTATTTAGACACGTGCGTGTCAGCTAGCGCTCTCTGTCAGCGTGCGGCACACGCCACCACCGCCCCGCGAGTGTCCCGTGAGCGATCCCTGCTTCGCTCAGATGGCGTGAGAGAAATGGAGAAACTTCGAGGTGCACCGGTGAGGAACCTCCCGGTTAGGAGAGACGGAAAATCCCACTCAGCCCGGCTGAGAGTGAGTGTATCGGCCTACACAACTGAGGAGCCCAGACACAGAGCGGCCTCAAAGGGGCCTTCACCCAGGGGTGCACGCGAAGTCAGTGAGCCTCGGTGTCTCGGCCTGCCTCGGCTCTGGCGTTCCCTACACAGGCCGCATGTGGTGACCTGTGACCGTCCCAGGCACAGATCGGCGAAGTCCAGCCAGAGCCGAGAGCCGATTTGCACAGAACCGTGGTTTATTATGATGGTTCGAACAGCGGGGATCCTATGCCCACTCCTGACCAGGCGTGTGGCCGGGGTATTTGGTCCACGATCAGCCAGGCCTAGGTCACGCGCCGGCTCCACCCCGAGCCCTCGGGTCCCCACTGCAGACGAATGGGCTGAGGCAGGAAGGTGGTCCCCCCAGGGAAGCTGGCGAGCTGTGGTTGGAAGGAAGGGGCATGGGGACGGTGACAGACGCCCAGCACCCACTCCAGGTGGGCATGGCTAGGTGCGGAAGGGGTAGGCCTGGATATCCTCTGAGGAAAATGGCTACGAGCGAAGAGGTTGGATACATTATCCACCACCCATGGCTGGTGAGCAGCCACCTGGGATCCGGGGCCTGGAAGTCAGGGAAGACACCGGAAGGTGAAACCGGGTTTGCGTCTTGAGGGACAAGTAGCTGTCGATGAGGGAAGGCGAGTTTTCCATTTTACCTTCCACACAACACGGGAAGGAGAGGTCCGTCCGGGCACGTCTGTCCGGACCCACATCTTGTAGGTGAAGCCACAGACCCCGTTGAGGGCGTCCTTTCTTGAGGGCGGACCTGAGACGGCCAGTGTTCTGCGGGGGCAGAGTCTGCCTCATAGACGCGGTGCTTAGCGAGGCGCGGCACGCTGGGTTCTTCTGGGATTCGAACTGTTTTTAGGATCAGGTCACGGCTGTGCGTGAACCTGAAAACACTCGCTAAGTGGCAAATGCAACACCCAGGAGCAAGCGCACGCTCAGCAGGGGACCAGTCCCGGGCGCTAGTGCTGGTGGACGGTCTGGAAGGACGTCTGGATGACGCCTCAGGCAAGGGCGACTCTCCTGCTGGGACGCGAATGACTGACACCGTAGAGACCCCGCAGCCTGGTGGCTTTGCTCACGGGTGCCACTGAAATGGGCTTTGGAACCTAGAGGAGGAGAACGCTAGCCTGACCAGTGCCTCAGTTTCCCCATCTGCATGTTGAAGAAAATCCTCTGAATGGTGCGTCCCACTTCCTTAGGGCGCTTTTTTTGTCTTTTACGGTTTTGGTCACTTTAAGACCGGTGGCCAGTCAAACCACACCCCGTGTATTCGGGCCCTGAGTTCCCTAAACGCAGAGCCGCCTCCTCCTTCGGGAAGGGGCTCCGGTGTGGACGGGCCCGAGCGGGTACAGTCCATCTGGCTCCTCACTCGGGCTCCTGCCGGGGGACAGAAGCGGATGCTAAGCCCCCTCCACCCAGAGCGCTCCTCGGGGACCTCAGGATTTCTGAGCGTGCCCGTGTCCTAGCCTGCCTTGCGGTGACTTCCCGCTGGTTCAGTGGCCTGGCTCGGGGCGGGACCTGGGTAGTCCCCAGGGACGGCCTCCGGCACAGCCGAGGGGGACCGAGGGTGGCGATGGAAAGACAGGGGGATCTTCTCTGGGGCCGAATTTCCTCCTGCTGCCGGACGGCCGCTCCCCGACTGTCCCCAGCGGCGCCGGCTCCCGCCCCGTCCCCGGGCTGAGCCAGGCGCTGCGATGCCTGTGGCCGGCACGTACAGCTCCGCCAGGCCCGCAGCCCCGGGGACCATCGCAGGAGGCCCTGCCGGTCAAGAAACAGGATACGAGGCCGGGGACCCCTGAGAGGGACCAGAGCCAGGAAATGCTTCTTCCTGCCGCGGGGACAGCCCGGTGACCTGGAAAGGTGTGGGCCGGGATGTTCGTGTTTCCACAGTGACATCACCTCTGGTGCGGACCCGAGGCTCGGCATCTCGGAGTCGCCGAGCGTGTCCGGCCCCCGTCGTTGGGAGGGAGACGGGCGGCCGGGGCGCGTGTACCTGGGCAGGGGCGTTTTGCTCCGGGCCCCGTGGGTTTCTCGCCTGGAACGATTCCTATATAACCACAGAATCTTATCTCGAGGACACAGACACAGAGGGAGGGATTCACCCCTCCACCACCCACGCGGCGTCTGCTCATCGCAGTTGCATGCTTCCAGAGATGGGAAGCTCGCTCTGTGCCAGGCCGCGAGGTCACGGCTGGGACCAGTTCTAGCTCTCTAGTGGAATATATAGATTCTATAATTTCTCCACTGCTCTTCACTTCTCCGCCCCCCAAAACCAGATAAATCTCTACTCCTTCAAGTCCTTCGGAACCTCCCACTGAGCCTCTTTTCTCCAGACCAGAGAGCCAGAACTCCTTTAACTGGGCCTCTTTTGCTAAACATTTTTATTTATTGTTTTTTTGAGAGAGAAAGAGAGACAGAGTATGAGAGGGGAGGGGCAGAGAGAGAGGGAGACACAGAATCCGAAGCAGGCTCCAGGCTCTGAGCTGTCAGCACAGAGCCCGACGTGGGGCTCGAACTCACAAACTGTGAGATCATGACCTGAGTAACTGGGCCTCTTAAACATGACTTCAAGGTCCTCTCTGTCCTGGTCACTTTGGTCTGAATTTCCAAGTGATAAGAGATGGAACACAGGACCGATGCGATGCACAGTAGCATCTGGCTGGTGTGGAATGAAGCAGGGTCCTCAACCTCCTCAGAACTGGACATTTGACCTCTATTAATATAGCCTAGGGCGGCCTTACATGTTGGCAGCTGTCAAGTCTGAGGAGCAGCCCGGCTGCCTCTCCGTCCTACCCCTACGTCTCCCCAGCCAGTAGACCGTCCTCCTCAAATTGGCCTCTCGAGCCCAAATCTGTGGCTTACCCTGGTAGAGATTACCTTGCTGGTCCCGGAACACCAGGGACTGGAATCCGCAGCTCTGATTCTGCCGTCCTGTCCCCCAGAGGTTTTGCTTTTCAGCTCAGAGAGGACATGGCTCCTTCCTCCAGTTCCTGACCGTCCAACCTCTGGACCCTTCTTTCCTGGGAGAGACAGCAGCCGAGTCGCTGGGAGCCGTGGGTCACCCTTTGCAGCAGAGCCGCCTCTCCAGTGCCTGATGCACCTGGGGCCCCCGCCTCCATTTTTCCTTCCTGTCCCCACGGGGCCTGAGGGACTTTCTGGTTCCTGTATAGGATGTGAATTTGGTGCTTTCACGTTTTCTCTCTCTTTCTCTGTTTTCATAGGTTAGCTCTGTCTCTCCAGCCCCGTCCCAGGCTTCTCCTGTGGCCGGTGCACGTACCAAGCACCGTCTTTAGCTATAGCATCTTGCCAGGGCTTATGGACAGGGTCGGGTCTCTCTCTTCCTTTATGACTTCCAAGGACTTACCACATGGAGCAGACATAGTCAGACACATTAGTGACTCACGGGAAGGCACGGGAAGCTGGAATGGCCAACCTGGAAGGGACAGGAGGGGTCGTCCGGCCCTACCGCCTCTGGCCAGCAGGGCCTTCCGGGCAGACCCGGATCGTGCCGCATGACGGGGCTGTGAATGAACCAAGAGAGATCAGTGAGGCTCGAAGTGCACTTGTGTGTTGGGCCCCGCGCCGGTGCGCCTAGCCCAGGAGGAGGCAGAGGGGAGCAAGTCCCTCCCTCAGTGAGGGGGGCCTTCTTTACGTGCCCCCCGTGTCTGTCACCCAATACCGTAGGCCCCGATTTGACCATTGTGGGAGCTTCATGGCACCTGCTTTGCCACTGCTGTTATGCTTTAGCTTTTTCTCTCTTTTAACGTTTTTTTGTTTGTGGTTTTTTGTTTTTGTTTTTGTTTTTTTTTTATTAAGCGATAGAGAGAGACAGAATATGAGCATGGGAGGGGCAGAGAGAGAGACACACACACACAGAATCTGAAGGAGGCTCCAGGCTCTGAGCTGTCAGCACAGAGCCCAATGTGGGGCTCGAACTCACAAACCACGAGATCATGACCTGAGCCGAAGTCGGACGCTCAACCGACTGAGCCACCCAGGCGCCCCTTTTTCTCTCTTTTAAAAACGACTAACTTCCCAGACAGTATCCCTTCCAGCTCTCCAGAGCCGTCGGCCGCGTTCTCCGGCACGTCACTTAGGTGGTAAGCAAGCCCCGATTGTGGAGAACTCTCTCTGGGTGAGGCCAATGCTCCCGACCCGATAAGCCTGCCCACGGCCTCAGGTTGCAGGAGCTTCGTCTAAGTCCGTGCCCACCTGCCCGCCACGTGGCTCGGCTCAGGTGCACAGCGGGTTCAGGTGCACAGCGGGTCCAAGGCAGAGCCGGAATCCAAAGCGAATTCTCCAGCCCTGGCTTGGTGCTCGGCAGCAGGACGTGCCGAAAAACAGTGGCCCTCCCTTTCGTTTCACTAAGCCAAACTAGAATTGGGGGCCAATGCTTAGCTCTAGGGCTATTGTCATGGGCTAGTTTTCTGAATAAATAGTAACAACGACAGTTGTACCTTCCCTAAAGCAGGCGCTCCAGACTCCAGAGCAGGCCACGCCACCTCCACTTTACAAATAAGGACACGGAGGCTCAAGGAATTGTCGAGAAGTGCCCCCGGCGACTCTCGACCGCTAAGTCTGAGGGTGGAGTGAGAATTTTGGGATCTCCGACTCGGGATGTTCTTTCTGCCATCCTGCTCTGCCTATAATACTGAAGAAAGTCCTTCCCTCTCCCCGCTCTTCACCTTCTGCCACCCACCAGGCCTGTAAACCTGGCCCCATCTCTTTGTCTGGCCCTCCTGGGCCAAGCTAGGAGGCTGGTGAGGGGAGCCCCTGGGGCAGGGGGGCGGGATGGCCACACTCATGCGCCTAGCTCTCAGGCCGGAGATCAAACAGGCCAGCCTCTAGGGCCGCACCGCGCGTAAATCAGCCCTCAGAGAGACACAGTTCCAAATGAGCAGTGAGCTCGACAATTCCCACAGACATCCAACACCGCCATCGGGTCCTCCCTGCCGCCCCTTGGGTGCGAGGCGTGTGTCTCGCACGCCCTGGGAACCCAGGCACCGAGTGCTCACAGGCTTCGGCCCCCACCGTGGGATTCTTCGGCGGCCGAGCTTGGGCGCGGAGGGGGGGGTGCGGGGGTCCCTGCAGTGATTTGGCACTTGCGCACCACCCATGACGTGGCAGAGAGGAACTGAGCTCAGATTCAAAACACGGGGGCGCCTGGGTGGCTCAGCCGGTTAGGCGGCCGACTTCGGCTCAGGTCATGATCTCACGGTCTGTGAGTTCGAGCCCCGCATCGGGCTCTGTGCTGATGGCTCGGAGCCTGGAGCCTGCTTCGGATTCTGTGTCTCCCTCTCTCTCTGCCCTTCCCCTGCTCACACTCTGTCTCTATGTCTCTCAAAAATAAATAAATGTTAAAAAAAAAATAAAAATAAAAAAAAAACCCGCAGCCACCTCCAGGCCACACGCTCCGAGACAAGGCGCAGGCCAGCGTCTGTAACGGAGGGGCCTGAAGAGCGACCTCGCGCGGTTGCTGGGAGATCGGCCGGGATAGGCTGCCGGAGACCCCCGAGGATGGTCGACGCCGAGCCCTGCTCCCACCAGCTCCCCACCAGAGGATTTCACGACCATCGCCTCATCTAAACCGCACAAGCCCCAGCACGACAGGCGTGCCCCTGCCACTTGAGGGACTAGAGATTCCGTGCCGAAGCCAAGGTCCCTTGGACGGAAAGTGTCAGCCTCGGGACTTGAATTCGGCTCTCCCTGACCGCCCAGTTCCCTCTTCTCTCCCTGCCTGGAGGGTTAGCTTGGCCGTAAGAGATTTACGCCTCGAATGGCTAATAACCTTCCGAATAATCTGCCCGCTCAAGGAAGAGCTCTAGTAGCGACACCTACTACGTTATTCCCTCGTTGTCTGGAGGGGCTGCAGATCAAAGGGTTTTGCAAACACGCCCCGCAGACATGAAACCCGTCCTCCTCCAAGGGGTTCGGGCAATGCCCCCCACCGCGGACAACCCTCGGTGCCGGATCTGGGTTCCTCAGAAAAGCCGGGGTGCTGT
>PITB01032393.1:0-14978 GCA_004024585.1 Paradoxurus hermaphroditus
GGACCATGTTCCCAGGGCAGGTGGCTGAGGCTGAGGGCACAGCTGGCCTTGGGGGTGGGGGAGGAGGGCTGGGGCCGGCCCACCTGCTCTTGCTGTTAACGTTGGTCTGGTCTGCCGGCCGCCCTTGGCGGACTTGTATATAAAGGGCGCCCCCCACTATGACTCGGCGGCCCCACCCCTGCCATTGTTCCCCCGCTGGCCGGTCCCTTCACAGCCGGCGGGGCCTGGAAGGGCCAGCCACCCTCTCGCGGCACGTGGGACTCTCCGGCCGCAGGGACAGGGCCATCTCAGCCCGTGTAATTGTCACGCACTCGTTCCTGAAGCTTCCTCCCCGTCCCGGGGCTGTGCCTCCGTCTGGGGTTCCGTGCGGGTTGTTGGCATTCATTCACTTTCTAATTCCTGGTTTCCATACAGAGGGGATAAGGCTTGCTCCAGGCCACTCTGCAAATACAGGGCAAGGCTGGTGCCCTACTTGGCCTTCCACCCCCTTCCTAGCCCTGGGGGGTGCTCCCCTCCAGCCCAGGCCCGAACGTGTAGTGGGCCTCACTGTCCTTTGGAAAATCCCACCAAAATCCAGAACCAGTCGGGGCAGCTATACAACTTAACCTGGGCATTACCTGAGGCGCCAGGGGACTTTCTGGCCGGGAGACGGAGAGGTCCTCTCGGGGAGGGTCCAGAGCGGGCACGCACTTGGCCTCTAGGAGCTGGGAAAGACCAGGAAACCGGCGCTTCTCCCCCGGAGCCTCCGGAAGGAACACGGCCCCGCCCACGCCTTACTTGATTTTAGCTCCAGGAAACCCCATTCGAGAGAATAAATTTGCGTTTTAAGCCATGGCGTGTGCGGGGATTTGTTCACGGCGGCAAAGGGAGACCGACACAGAGGGCTCGGTCCCGCCCTCGTGTTCACGGGCTGTTTCTGAACGGCCAGGAATCACCCAGATGCCATGGCTCGTAAGCCTGTCCCCGGGACGCGGGGGAGTGGGGGGTCTGTGTGTCCAGGCATCCTGCCTGCATACAGTCGGACAAGCGGGGTCGGTCCCGTTCTGTGTCCTTACCTGAAAAGACCAGGTCATCGCTGCCCAGGTGTGACGCACCACGGTGCTCGGTGTTCTGGAAGCCGCGGCTTTCTCACCGAGCTCCCCGTGACTGACTCTCACTGAGCTCGCCCTGGGCTTCGCCGTCGTGTGAGGACGGCGCGTCAAAGGATCTGACCCAGTCCGCTTGGCTCCAGAAGTTTCCCTCCCAAGGGTCTCTGAACCGTGTCCACCCCTCACTGGGATCTGAAACCCTCGGGGCATTGTGGGGGTTGAGCGGGCAGCTGAGACGGCCAAGTTTCCTCGTGCCCTGAGCTCGGCGGCTGCTGGGACAAGGTACCGTCATTGTACCCAGGCTTCTGGGGCTGTTTATGTGCCCAGGACAGGAGGCTAAAACCTCGGTGGGCGCTTTGGGAATAGAAGCGGGGAATAGTGATAGAACTCGGAGCTGGTAGAGGTTTCCTCCGAGGGGACAGGGAGCAAGTCCTGAGCCAGTTCGGTGGCCCAGTTCAAGCTGCACCCAGAGCGCAGCTGGGGAGAAGCCCCCAGAAGCCAGCAGGACACCCTCCCGTCCCCACTGGGTGGGACTCCCAAAGGGCTGTCCGGCGCGGGAGCCGATTTCCGTGGGTACCGGCGCGCGGAGCGGAGAGTTCGGGACGAGACCCAGTGACCGTCGCTCGTGTCCCCGCCCCCCCCCCACCCGGCCTCCCCCACCCCGGGCCCCCGCCGAGGCAGAGAGAGGGGGCGGCGATGATTTTTTCAATGTTTATTGACAGGCGGCATTGTTCGTTAGCAGGCTCCTGCTCAGTTCATGGTGCCGGTGGCATGTTCAAAGGGGCGGCAGGTCGGTCGGTCTTGACTGGCTGGCAAGAGTTTCAGGCAGGAGCGCGGTGGGCTTGGGTGGCGGGTGGATCATCTTCTCCTACACCTCGCCCTGTAGCGGCGGCAACACACTGAGGGGGAGGAGAGGGGGTTTCAGCACGGCCTCGGGACCCCCGCTCCCCGCAGGCTCCGCGGCAGCCACCACTCCCCCACCACCACCACCCCCAGGGAGCCCACCCGTACCTCTCCTCCTGCGCCTCCTGCAACACCGCCTCCTTCGTCTGCGGCAGCGGCGTCTCCGGCGGCGGCACCTGCTCCTGCTGTGGCTGCGGCAGCATCTGTATCTGGCCATGGTGCTAGGTGGATCTGGCCCGGATGCTCAGAGCAGGGGGGTCTACCTTGGTTGAGCCAGCCAACCTGTGAGCAGGTGGAACTTAGTGGGCTGTGAGCCGGGGGGCCGGCTCCTGGGTCTCTTATAGACACAGGGGGGGCCCTGGGCCTTGTGAGGTCACAGAGGCCCCGACCTCACAGACCCTGCCAGAGCTGGCCCGATCGTTTCCATATATGGCCGTGTGGGTGGCCCTTGGTGAGAGCGGGGCGGGGCCCTGCCCGGCCGCACAGGGTCCCCCTCTCCCCCCCAGGTCACCGAGGGGAGACGAGAGGACTTCTCTGTCAAAGGCACTCAGTCAGTCAATAATCAAAAAAATTATTGAACACCTCGTACGTGCTAGATTCTGGGCTAGGCCCTGGCATACGGTGATAAGTTTAAGTCAGATGTGTGCCTGCCTAACCAACTTGATCATCCAACTACGGGAAACATGACGTAACCACCCAGAATAATTATAATTATGGAAAACGCCGAGAAGGGAAACTCGAGGGTTTTCTTTTTTTCATTCTTTTTTATCTTTATTTATTTTTGAGAGAGAGACAGACAGACAGAGTGTGAACAGGGGAAGGGCAGAGAGAGAGGGAGACACAGAACCCGAAGCAGGCTCCAGGCTCTGAGCTGTCAGCACAGAGCCCGACACGGGGCTCGAACCCACGAACCGTGAGATCATGACCTGAGCCCAAGTCGGATGCTCAACCGACTGAGCCGCCCTGGCGCCCCAACTCGAGGGTTTTTATTGGGGGGACTCGACCTCAGGGAGATGACAGGAAAGCTGCCCGGGGGTTTGCTGGTAAAGCGATTTGCTAAAGGGTGAGTCCTTTGGGGGAGGGACAAGCCTGCTGGGAGAGGGAACAGCAGCGGTGAGGTTCTGAGGCCGCACACGATGTGGGTTCCATTGATACGAAGGCTCCAGAAGAGGGACACCCACAGACACACAAGTTGATTGGTGGTTGCTCGGGAGCAGGGAACCCCAGAAGCGACCGCCTAGTGGGCACAAGGCTTCCTTTTGGGACGATGAAAATGTTTTGGGACTTGGTGATGGCGGTTACACAACAGTGTGAACACACTCAATGTCCCTGAACCACTTTTTTTGAAGTTTATTTATTTTGAGAGAGAGAGAGAGAGCATGGGGGGTGGTGCAGAGAGAGAGGGAGAGAGAGAATCCCAAGCAGGCTCAGTGCCGTCAGCACAGAGCCGGACACAGGGCTCCAACTCCCGAAACCGTGAGATCATGACCTGAGCCGAGATCAAGAGCCAGACGCCTCACTGACTGAGCCACCCAGGCGCCCTCCGGAATCCCTTTAACATGGTGAATTTGGGGGCACCAGGGCAGCTCAGTCCGTTAAACATCTGACTCTTGATCTCGGCTCGGGCCTTGATCTCAGGGTCACGAGTTCAAGCCCCGCGTTGGGCGCCGTGGTGGGCGTGGAGCCTACTTCAAACAAAAACCATGAGATGGCGCATTTTATATTATGTGAATTTCACCTCGATTGAAAGAAGCAAAGTCCCGAGGCCGAGAGGCGCTTGTCGAGCGTAAGGAAGGAGAGCCCGTGGGTGGGGCGGAGAGCACGGGTGAACTTGAGCGAGACAGGGCCAGCCCACTCTGAGCTTTGTGTGATCTTTCCTGCGACCCGCACGAGTTCCAGGGATAAAGAGGGTAGCAGTTAGCATGAGATTTGATCCGTTATAACTGAAAACCAACACAACGGACTTCCGGATGTGAGTTTCACATTTTACTTAAGCCATTAGAGGTGCCGGGGCGCCTGGGGGGCTCAGTCGATTGAGTGGCCAACTGTGGCTCAGGTCATGACCTCACAAGCCCCCCTTCGGGCTCGCCGCTGTCACAGAGCCTGCTTCGTGATCCTCTGTCCCCCTCTCTCTCTCTGCCTGTCCTCTGCTCACGCTCTCTCTCTCAAAAATAAATTCCCCTTAAAAAAAAAAAAGAAGTCAGAGGTGTTTTGGCAGATCGTGTCGTTCTTTGGGAGAGACACACTGGAATATTTGGGACATGAGGGGCCTCGTGTTGCCAATTTGCTCTCAAGTGATTCAGAAAAAGAAAGTCGTGACGGGCAGGTGTGTACCTAGGGATAGAGGGACGAGGGGAACAGAAGGAGGAGGCATCGTGGAGGAAGTGGAATAGAATGTTAACCCTTGACCAAGCTGGGCGAAGGGGAGTTCTGTGTATGGTTTTTGCAACTTGTCTGTAACTTTGAAGCTGTTTCAAAATAAATTGTTAAAACTATCTCAACAAAAAAACAAAAGGAAGAGAATTCAGGAGGGGGGCCTTCCAGGGCCGGTGTCAGGGCTCCGCCTTCCTGAAGGACCCTAGGCATCTTTTCTCTTTCGGCTCTGCCCTCAGCAGGTGCTTTCTGTTCCCGAGGCTGCCTCCTGGTCCAAACCCAGGGCTGCCATGGGCGGTTGTGCATTTTGCGTACTGCTCAAAGCTCTCGCAGGGACTGAATGGGGACCGAAATCCAGCCTGTGCGCGAAGCCGGCCCCAGCACACACAGGCGGGCTTCTGCCCACAGGAACCGTTTCTAATGGTCTGCTCACAGGAGAAGTTTTTTTCTGATTCCCGCAAAAGCACACTCAGGGCTGGCCTCAGCCCTGCTGGAAATTGAACCCTCTCCGCTCTCCAAGCAGGAGGGAAGAAGAGGAGGGGGATCATCACCCAGACGCCCCACCCAGCAGCTTCCCTTCTGACCATCCGCCTTCCTTCAAGGGCACCCTGCCCCTCGGGATAAAGCCGGGCTCTTTGGAGGGAGACAGGGGCCCGTGGATAGTTAGCGTATTTTGCTCCAGGGGGGATGCAGCCGGCAACTTCCAGAACCCTACTCCCCAAACCAGAATAAGGTGGGGAAACCATAAATTAGAAGCTAAAGTCCACTGAATTACTAAGAGGGGTACCGCTAGCATGTAGGGAGTTAGCAGTACCTGTTCGTTTATTGGCTCACATATATATCCGAGTAAAAAAAAATTTTTTTAAACGTTTATTTATTTTTAAGAGACACAGAGGGGGAGGGGCAGAGAGCGAGGGAGACGCAGAATCCGAAGCAGGCTCCAGGCTCTGAGCCATCGGCACAGAGCCCGACGCGGGGCTCGAACTCAGGCACCGCGAGATCATGACCTGAGCCGAAGTCGGACGTTTAACCGACCGAGCCGCCCAGGCGCCCCTGGGAGAGGCCCTTTGAGGAGGTGACGTTTGAGCGGAGAGCTGGGCGATCAGGGACCAGCTGTGCCAACACCTGTGCGGCGTGGGGGTCCAGGTGAGGAGGGGGCAGGTGGCTCTGCTCCTCACAGTCGTCCAGGGCCGCGGGCTGAGCACAGCTCTGCCTTCTCGGACACACGGCGTCAAGGGCGTCCAGCCCCTGCAGGCGGGGAGAGAGAGTCGAGAAGGCTCCTCTATTTCCCACTGCCTCGGCCCGGGAGTGACCCCTCCACTTCTGTCCCCATGCCACGGGGGAGCTGGCCGCGTGGCCTGCGGGGGCCCAAGGCGGGTATCACGCCGTGGAAGGGGAGCACGGTTCTTTAGTGTCCTTCTCGCCCCGTGCAGAGCTGGAGGGACGCGAGGGCCGCCGGTGGGCCGGGCGGCTGGCAGGAAGCTCACGCCACACGGTCTGAGAAGGGCCGCTCTGAGGAGGGGACGAGTGAGCGGAGACGTCCCCGGAGGGTCCGTTGGTTTGAAGCCTTGGCAGCGGGACTAGGGGAAGCTCGGAACCAAAAGAAAGCCTTCCGGTTGAGCGGAGGAGTCCCCGCGTGAATCACGTCACCGCACAACTAGGGCGTCAGGCCGGGGACGGAGGTGGGCCACTGGGGCTCCCCCCGATCTGAAACGTTGGGGTATCTTCCAGCGCTTGGCCGTGAGGAAGAGAACGTGGCGCTTGCCACCAGCTGGCAGGCGCTGCGTTTGTTCTGGAACAAACATAGCAAGTTCCAGGAGATCAGGAACTGAATTTTGTTCCCGGGGGCCGTCCTCCTCCGTGAGTAACCGGGCACAGCCAAGAAACCCCAGTGTTTGTTGAAGAAATGCACGTGAATGGATGCTTTTTTTGGTAAAACTCTGTTCACTGTCGTTTTCCAAACATGACACGTGGGTTTTGAAACGTCACGCCCCCTCTCCCTGCCCGCCGGCCCGGCTCTGCGGGCAGGACTCCAGCGGTCTCAAACACACGCTGAATCTCAGAAGGACGCCCAGCACCGTCCCCTCAGGTGCTGGCCTGTCCCACCCCCCGCATCTGTGATGTCACAATGGCCCCCCGAGGCTGCCTTGATCAAGGCAGGTGAAGGCCACGGCGGGGAGGGGGGACGGGGAGTAGGGGTATCACACCCATGGCCGCCTTATTGAAGGGTGGAACCAGGCCCTTCCCGGGACAATCAGGGCACTTCGGCAGTAAGGTGACTCACGACCAATGTGCCCTTGCACTTAACGATTCCGCGGGGGGGCAGGGGGGGACATCTGTCCTGCGTCAGTTCTCACACGTGCTCCTGAGGGTGCGGATCGCAGGGAGAAAATTGGCCACAGCCTCAAGTCCATCTTAAGGACATGGTCCCTGAGTTGCCACATCCAGGCTGCAGCACCCCTCACAGCCACTCAGAAGAGCACTGTAGGGCGAGCTTGACACAGGAGGAAGTCCAAAGTGCGGCACCCGCGACCAAATTACTGGAATGTGGGGCGGCGTCTCACGTCCGTAGAAAAATGATAAAATAAGTGTTCGCACAGGGATGGGGAACAGTCTAGAATATAATACGTCGACTTAGCAGTGGGGAGCGGAGTTAGGGTAAGTTTCGCTTTCTGTTTTGTCTGTTTCTGTATTGTTGGGAATTTGCGAACCTAAGGGCATGGCCGAATACGGAGTCCGTTCCATGATCTGGACAAAATAATGGGAAATGGCACCCATTCCCATAATATCTGAGCAGTTCTGTGCCGAGGTCCCATTTAACTGTGAGGTTGTTATTTTTTTTTTCTTTGATAAGCTTTTTCGGTTGGGAACAATTGGAAAGTCGCTCGCCCATTTTTTTTTTCCACCATTGGCATTTTATTTTTATTTTTTAAAAAAATTTTAAAGCTTATTATTATTTTTAATGTTTATTTGTTTTTGAGAGACAGAAAGAGAGAGACAGAGTGCGAGTGGGGGATGAACAGAGAGAGAGGGAGACACAGAATCCGAAGCAGGCTCCGGGCTCCGAGCTGTCCGCACAGAGCCCGACTCGGGGCTCGAACCCACCAGCTGTGAGATCGTGACCTGAGCCAAAGTGGGACACTTAACCGACTGAGCCCCCCAGGCGCCCCTGGAATCTCTTTTTGTTGGGGCACCCATCCCATTCATGGCGACTCCACCGTCACCACCTAGTCACCTGCCAAAGTCCCCACCTCCTAACAGCATCACCTCCGGGGTTAGGTTTCAATGTATGAATTGGGGAGGGGCACGCAGACATTCAATGAATTACAAATAAAGCTGCCTTTTACATTCTCGTATGAAGTCTTTGCTTGAACATATATTTTATTTTATGCCCGGAAGTCTGTGCCCTTTGATCCCCTGAGCCATTACCCCCGTGACCAATCTGTATCCGTAAGCTCGTCTTTTGGCTTTTTCTAGGTTTCGCATATAAGTGAGATCAGATGGTATTTGTGTTTCTCTGACTTAGGTCACTTAGCGTTAGGTCCTCAGGGTCCATCCACGTTGTCCCACAAGGCAAGATTTCATTCTTTTTTGTAACTCAGTAGTATTCCCTTGTATATATACACCCCGTCTTCTGTATCCGATTATTAACAGACACTTTGTTTCCATATCTCGGCTACTGTAAATAAGGCTGGAGTAAACAGGACGGTGGGGACATCTTTTCAAGTTCACGGTTTTATTTTCCTGCCATAAATGCCCAGAAGTGGAATGGCTGGATCAGATCGGTAGCTCGAGTTTTAGTTTTTCCAGGAAGCTGCGCACCGTTTCCCGGAGCGGCTGCCCCGGTCCGAGTTCCTACCAACAGGGCCCAGGCGGCCCCTTTCCTCTACAGCCCCGCCAACACCTGTCGTCTCTCGTCTGTCTGATACTAGCCCTTCTGGCCGGCGCGAGCGGGGGTCTCCCTGTGGTTCTGATTTTGCATTTCCCTGCTGAGTCCTGATGCTGGGCGTCCGTCCTTCAGGTGACTTTTGTCCGTCTGCGTGTCTTCTTGAGAAAAATCTCGGTTCCCATCTTCTCTGGGGCAGAAGATCTGATTAGACACTTACTCTTTTGAAAGGGCGGAGGCTGGTGAGAGGGGGCCACCGCAGCTCACTCGACCCCCTACCCCCACTTAGTGGCATGAATTCTTTTCAATAAGGATGTCCTTATTTCTTTAGGTAACCAAAATCATCTCCTTCGCCTCTACCCTTCAAGGTTCTTTTGGCTGATTTAAATTGACACGAGACAGATCAACAGGAGAAAATCGAATTTACTGTCATATATGCAGGGGCCCCGTAGGAACAGGAGGCCCACGGGCAGTCAGGGAATCGGGGCTTGGCCGGCGCGCAGAGCCCTCGTTCATACTACGTTGTGGTTGTCTGTGGGGACAGCACCCTTCCCGCGGCAGGTCCGCTGTCTAAATTCTTTTAGACAGTTAGGGGGATGGTCAAAGGTTTTTCCTGAGCCTTCTGTTTCTTAAAAATAATCAGCCCAGGGTCGCCTGGGTGGCTCAGTCAGTTAAACGTTCCATTTTGGCTCAGGTCATGATCTCACGGTTCGTGGGTTCGAGCCCCGCATCGGGCTCTGTGCGGACAGCTCAGAGCCTGAAGCCTGCTTTGGAGTTTGTATCTCCTTCTCTCTCTCTGCCCCTCCCTCCCTCATGTTTGCCCTCTCTCTCTCTCTCAAAAAAGTAAGTAAAAAAATTTTTAAAGAGAGACATTTCTGTGGAAAGAAAAAGAAAAACAATGGTTGATGATTAGAACACGTCAGAAACCCAGTTTGTGAGTTCACAAGGCAGCTAGCTGAGATTTGTAGCTGCCCAGCTCGAAGCATCCTTCGATGCCGTGAAAGCAGACGGGGAATCTGATAGAGGTTTCTGGTCTGCAGTTCGAATCTAGCCTAGGAGATTTCTGAGGGGCCCACACCACGTGTGGTACAAAGATTATACATACGTGAGCCGTCGTGGTGATTTCTTTCAAGTTTATAGCAAGTTGTTCATATTCAGGGGCGATTTGGTTGCCCATGACTCCAACTCAGAAGGGCAGGAGAAAAACTGAAAACGTTAGTTTGGAGAGTTGTGGCCAGACAGTGGGAGCAACTAGAAGAATTCAAGATCTAGTACAGTTGACAACAAACACTTAGAATCTAATATCCACAGAGGTGTGCTTTTGAAACATTTTTTTTTTCCCCGTCGTACAGTCCCCCTTGTTTCTACCAAATGTAGCCAAATTCGGACTAATTCGTTTGCAAAATAAGTCATTTCAGTAACCATGGCTTGGTTTATTTGCGTAAGCACAGCAAGAAAAGCAATGTAGGCTCTTTTATTTGTTTATTTTTTTTAAGTTTATTTATTTATTTTGAAACAGAGAGAGTGCACGCAAGCCGGGGAGGGACAGAGAGAGAGGCAGAGAGAGAGAATCCCAAGCAGTCTCTGCGCTGCCAGCGCGGAGCCCAGCTCGGGGCTCAAACCCACGAACTGCGATACCATGACCTGAGCCGAAGCCAAGAGTCGGACGCTTAACCGACTGAGCCACCCAGGCGCCCCTGGGATCTTTAAAATGTGCTTTGCTGGGGCGCCTGGGGGGCTCAGTCGGTTGAGTGTCCGACTTCGGCTCAGGTCATGATCTCACGGTCTGGGAGTTCGAGCCCCGCGTCGGGCTCTGTGCTGACAGCTTGGAGCCTGGAGCCTGCTTCGGATTCTGTGTCTCCCTCTCTCTCTGCCCCTCCCCTGCTCATGCTTTGTCTCTCCTGCTCTCAAAAATAAATAAAGACAGAAAAAAAATTAAAAAAGAAATAAAATAAATAAAATCTGCTTTGCTGAAACTTTTCGTAGGGAATCTCAGATTGCACTTTTCAAAGCCTCTTGGGGCCAGAAGCCAAGCCAAATACCGGCCATCCTCCTTGGTCGCAGTACCTATAGATTTGGGTTAATTTCTCCGTTCATAAGGGCTCCAACATGTCCTGAGCTTCCTGCACCTGAAGTGACATTCCTTGCTCACGTCCCAAAGGTGCCAGGGATCCCTGTGAGCAAGGTGCCCGGCTGACAATTTCCAAGAGACTTGATCGGCTCCATAAAGTCAACCTTAGTTCCTTGAAGCTGTTCATAGCTGACCTACACCCGTCTCTCTGAAATAGGACATTCCAGTCGAAGCCTTGGTAATACAACCAATGTTTCCCATGGTGTCCTGTGACAAGGGAAACAGATTCTTATCGCATCATGCAAATAAACGTATGGCCATGAAAACACGGGACGACTCGTGGAGAGTTTCCAAATTCTGGAGAGACCCAGTCGGGCGAGGAAGAGCAACGCGTCAGTTCTGCTTACAAACGTGTCCTTGATCC
This sequence comes from Paradoxurus hermaphroditus, assembly GCA_004024585.1. Lineage (NCBI taxonomy): Eukaryota > Metazoa > Chordata > Mammalia > Carnivora > Viverridae > Paradoxurus > Paradoxurus hermaphroditus. Next base: position 10,746 of record PITB01032393.1, read on the forward strand.
GATGCTCTGAGTCGGAGCAAACTTAAGAGGAACGATCTCTTTACGTCCGGAAAACGAAAGATTAGAGAAGCGGCAATATTTCAAACCCAAAAGTCGTACAAATTATACTCGTCTTTCTCTGTTTACTCAAGTCCCACGTAATTCGCGTCGTGCCTGGAATCCGCTTTTTCCCGCTCGTTCTGGGAACGTTTACGAAGTTTTAGGATCTTAAAGGGACCAGAAACCTGTACTCTCGAGTCTTTCTCGTTAATCTCCTTTGAGATGAAGCAGTTCTGTAGGAACAGTTTTGGAAAAGCGTCTGAGTAAAAGAACCGTCCGTCAATGTTGAAAGACTTAAAAGCGGCACGGCGAAGGTCTGATTGGAGTTCGTTGCAACGCAGTCGACAAGGAACTTGGGTTCTTTCTGCGACCTATGATGTTTTGACGTAATAACTAGAATTATGAGTGATAGCAGTATAGGAGGGCATAACAGAATTCTTGGGAATTTTATACAATTTTTAAAATGTTTATATTAAAAATATACCCATACGATATAATCTAAGGTTGATCATCACCTATTTGATGCATTTCTCACCTAATTTAACATATCAGGTAAGCCTCATTAATTTGTTATCTGTTTCTTACAAGGAGAGGGAACACATCTTTTGCGGTTTTTCAGGGACGCTCTGAAAAATCCCAAAGTTATTTTGAGGTCAAAAAGACTTCATTTAGGGGGCGCCTGGGTGGCTCAGTTGGTTAAGCCTCTGACTCTTGATTTCAGCTCAGGTCACGATCTCATGGTCTGTGAGTTCAAGCCCTCTGTCAGGCTCGCACTGATGGTACGGAGCCCGCTGGGGATTCTCTCTCTTTCCCTCGCTCTCTGCACCTCCCCCACTCACGCTGTCTCTCTCTCTCAAAATAAATAATCAAAAAAAAGGAAAAAGACTTCATTGAGGATTTGATTTGGGGGAAGTTCGTCCAAACGATCAAGAAAGTTTTAAAACACTGTCCAATAAGCTCGCAGATGCCTGTGAAATGACACTTAATTATCCCCCCTAGCCTCTTGGGCTTTGTAGACAAATACTTTGTAACAAATAGTTAAAATGGCCGTCAAAAGGAAAATCTTAGCTCTTTTCATGATGAGAAGATCCCGTTTCTTAAGTCCTCAAAGACTGTTTAAGGCAACATGTAGCGCGCACCCTTCTTTCGATAAAACACAGAATTTTTATTTTCCAGGCAGATTAAGTGCAAAGAAAAACCCCTTCTTCATAATAAGCTCTCATTATCAAGAGCAGACCCCCAGTCCAAGAAACCCACATTTTAATCATGTACCCACTTAATTTTGACATGAAAACCCTCTACGGAATTACATTTATTCCAACCTCAGCTATGCGTGGATTTTTTCCCCAAGACCCAAAGACCGCGTGTAACATTTTTTTCCCCTGAAGACTCCTTTTCCATAAACCTTCTACAACTTCCTTTTTTCCATTCAGATTTTGCCATTTCCCTTTTCTCATACAGAGTTTCACTGTAGACCAAATCCACTTTTTTTTTTAAGATTTTATTTTGAAGTAATCTCTACACCCAACACGGGACTCGAACCCACGGCTCCGAGATCAAGAGTCGCATGCTCTACCGACTGAGCCAAACAGGCACCCCAAATTTACTTTCTTTTTCCTTTGCAAAAACATCTCCTTCCCTCATACCCTTTCTTACCCCAAACATGTCCAACTTCCCTTGCATAAAGAGATATATATCTTAGTATATGTAGTAGTTTCCGTCACGTATATTAGAATTCTTAACTTGTAGAAACTTTGATGTCTGGTGAAAAGGAAGTCGTAAGCAATTGAGAACTGTTACGCCAGGATTCTTCAGATTGGCAAATTCACAAATATGTTTCATAATTTCTAGAATCATAAACTTCTTCAGAGTACAGTCTTTCAACATGACATGGGTGTGTTTTACCAAAACAGCGAGATATATTTAGTTTTTCTGTAATCATTTGAAAAACAAAAGAAAAGAAACCAGAATTCAGCGGAGTAAATTTTGAAGATCTCATTGGCAAGATTCATGACTCAAGTAGCATCCCATGTAGCAAACAGAAGAGAGAGAAGAGAAGACTTCCATAGGCAGGAGGGGCAGAAATCTTTGTGGCATTTAAAAAATCTTCTTTGGGAATGATCGCGACACATCCTACTAAATTCAACTTAACTCATCATTTCATCGAACCTAGCAAACCTTTAAAGCTTGAGGTTACCAAAAGATGTTGGAAGCCATTTTGGAAGGCCGCTGTGCTCGCCACTATACCACCAACGCTGCTGGAAGCCATTTTAAATTTTTTTTAACGTTTATTTATTATTTTCGAGAGACATAGAGTGAGCAGGAGAAGGGCAGAGAGACAGGGAGACACAGAATCGGAAGCAGGCTCCAGGCTCTGAGCCGCCAGCACAGAGCCCGACGTGGGGCTCGAACTCACAGACCGTGAGATCATGACCTGAACCAAAGTCGGCCACTCAACCAACTGAGCCCCCCAGGCGCCCCTATTGGAAGCCATTTTGAAGTAAACCTACCATAACACATAATTTTTGCTTAAAAAGTTCATCTAAAACCTCTCGTCTTGCTTACATCTATCTAAATCATCTGCTCCCAATAATTATGTTTAGATTACCCATGGAAACTTCCCGAGACCTTAGACAGAATCAGCCACCATCATTATTTCTCGCTGACAGATTTTGCGACAGTCATGACATAAGCTGATTTGATGAGCAAACCCAGGTAAAATAAAATATTGTCTATGTCTACATTATCTTCAACGTTGATGACTCTAAGGCATATCTGTATTCATTAAACTAAACTTAAACCAGCTTTTATTTACCAAAAATCATCCTACGTTACGTGAATGTGAAAACCCGTTAGGTGAGTTCAGTTAGGTGAGTTTCTGTTATATGTCCGGGATTTAGAAACACTTCATTTCTAAGCGCTCAATTTTCAGTCGGTTAAACGGAGCTCCTTTACAAGCTGATTTTGGCGATACCGTCTGGAGATCAAAAAATAGCAGATCTATACTGTGCCTACATAGACCTACGTACAGCGAGAGATCTCGTCGCTCGTGTCAAACAATAGAAAACCCACTCGTTTGGACACAACAGTCGGAATATATCAAGTTGACTCACTCAGATGGCTGAGGTCTTTTTACCGTTTGTGGAGAAGACCTTTAAGGTTTGTATTTGTCCCTGGGGCGCCTGGGTGGCTCAGTCGGTTAGGCAGCTGACTTCAGCTCAGGTCACGATCTCACAAGTCTTCGAGCCCTGCATCAGGCTCTGTGCTAATGGCTCAGAGCCTGGAGCCTGCTTTGGATTCTGTGTCTTCCTCTCTCTCCGCCCCTCCCCTGCTCACACTCTGTCTCTCAAAAATAAATAAACATTAAAAAAAAAACAAAAAAGATTTGTCTTTGTCCCTGAAAGTAAATATTTAGGAGGCTGTGGTCCAGAGTCTGGGCAAGAGAACCCTTCTCTCAGTTTGTATATTAAAAAGGCCCCTTAAAGATGCTTTGCCTTTCCTCGTAGGTGAGTGTGGGCATTGTTTCAATACCTCCTGGGGCGACTGCATTTATACCTTCGCGTGGGAGACAGAGAATGCTAGTTTCTCCAAGAAGGACTCTGGTTTCCTAAGGCCAATAAGTAACAAGGCTTCTGAGATAAATAGGGCAGATTTTAGGACTGGTTAAAAAGGAATGGATGAACTTTAGATTAAGCCTTGGGTCTCTGAGCCGAACTCATACGGAGGAGGGTATGTGCCTCGGTCGAGGGGGTGGGGGGGAAATTGTATGTTGTTTTGTTGGTTGGTTGGTTTTACAGAGAACCTCGTTTGCACAGAAACTTTCTTGAGGTTGGCAGGCAACTTAGTATCATCGTACCCTGTTCCGTGACGGCTTATCCTAACTCGGGGGTCTTTAAGCAGGAAGAACTCTTAAGAGCACTTAAGGGCTTGAGCCCTGCTCACCGGTTTTGCAGTTTTGACTGCTAAGACGCCCTTAGTAGCAGCCTCTGTCTCACGTGCACGTTAACCCACAGCAGGCTGGTCTAAACGGACCCCGGTCTGGTTGGGACTGTGAACTCTCCAGACTGCGAGGCAGAGAGAACAGTAGGCTTCTAGGACTTGGGCCTGTGTTCTCCCCCGTGGTCTCTCTTCCTGCCGAACGACACAATAGACAGGGACAAAGGGAAACAGGGACCGTCTCTGGGAAGAAAGCGG
>PITB01032394.1:0-14978 GCA_004024585.1 Paradoxurus hermaphroditus
GGGCTCGAACTCACAGACCATGAGATCATGACCAGAGCTGAAGTCGGCTGCCTAACCGACTGAGCCACCCAGGCGCCCCTGTTTCAACTTTTAAAGTAATAACTTTGAGCCTTCCTTTCTTTTCATAGGGAGCTGTTTGGACCATGAAATTTTCTCACTGTGGCCGATTACTCGCCTCGGCTGGACAAGACAATGTAGTGAGAATATGGGCTTTAAAAAATGCTTTTGACTATTTCAACAATATGCGAATGAAATACAATACTGAAGGTATTTTTCACTTATTTGTGGGCTTTAAAACTCTAGAGACATGTGGTATTTTTACATTTTAGGTGTAATAATGCCCTCTTATCTGGCAACCATTTGCAGCAATCACTACTTGTCATAATAGCCACAAACCTAAAAGTAGAACAGAAGTCAACACCAAAAAATCATCTAAACCCCCTGAAAAATGCTACCACAAAGTTTTGCCTTGATCCCTTTTGAAGTGTAGTGCAGGACTTATTTCATCAACTATTGAGAACAAGGTTACTTGGTTTCCCCTGACAATCTTTAGTTCTGTCCTGGCTTAAAATGAAATACCTGATAACTCTAGAAAAGAATGAGAGTAATAATACCATCTAATAAGTAAAGAAAGATAAAGGAGACATAGCCGTGAAAAGTATATGTGATTTGTCAGTACATCGAAGGGTATGTGAAAAAAGGTTAAGTGGAAAACAGAAACACCGTGTATGTACACAATGATTACACCTGTGAAATATTTCGGTATATTGGTAACTTCCCAGGAAAGTATGTAAATCGATGTAAATAGAAGCTTTATGTTTATGGGATTCTTTTCTCGTAATTACTATTTTTTTTAATATTTCTAATGTTTTTATTTTATTTTTGAGAGACATAGAGACAGAGCATGAGCAAGGGAAGGGCAGAGAGAGAGGGAGACACAGAATCCAAAGCAGGCTCCAGGCTCTGAGCTGTCAGCACAGAGCCCGATGCGGGGCTTGAACTCACAGACTGTGAGATCATGACCTGAGCTGAAGTCGGCCGCTCAACTGACTGAGCCACCCAGACGCCCCTCGTAATTATTTAACTGCAATAAATTTTCTCCACAAACTTCTCTCTTCCACTCCTATCCTCAACCCAATCAACCAAGACTGAAACGAGAAGTTGAGAGATGGGAGAAAGGAGAATCGGTGGCCGTGGGCTGGAGTATAGAGTATTTGTGAAGCACCAATTTGAGGAACAGAGAAACCGAGAGAGAGCCACTAAACTGACAAGCGAGGCCCCGTATACTTTAGTGGCCCTGTGGGTATTGCCCGCGTTATGTTATAATACATAATTGAAGATGATAATAGGTTGGCAAAAAGGTAAGCTGTGTTTACAGTACATTTCTTTTCTTGCCCTGCCTGGAACAGAAAGACTATTTTAAGTGGCTCTTGAGACTTCTACTAGCCCAGACCCTTTGCGCCCCTTTATTGTTCATCCTATTTGTATTCACTATGAATAATGAGGATTTAACTGTATTTTATTAAATTGGGAATATGGTTTATAAAGATTTTACGATTAAAAGTGATAAAAACAATATTTTGGTGCCTAAAGAGTCCATGCTTCATTTATTTAAAAACTGTCTTTTTGGGGGGCACCTGGCCGGCTTAGTCAGTAGAGCCTGCGACTCTCAGTCTCAGGGTCGAGAGTTCAAGCCCCACGTTGGGCACGGAGCCTATTTCAAAAAAATGTGTCTTTTCAGAATGTTATATTCTACGACTATTAATTAGGTGTTACTGTGTCATTATTTCTGATGTTTTGTGTGTGTATGTGTGTTCATGTCTTTTTATAATTATGTTGTTTTTAGGACGTGTGTCCCCGTCACCTTCTCAGGAGAGTCTGAATTCATCAAAGTCTGATACAGATACAGGGGTATGTTCTTTATTTAATAGTTACTAACGTTAAATACTGTAATTTGATTTGTTTACCATGAAGTACCTTATTGTCTGTCAGAAATTGTAGTTCATGAAAGCACTTAATGTAATATGAAGTCATGTTAGAAACAAAAAATGAATAATTGTGGTATTTAAAAGTTGTCGTATAGTGAATGATACTACTCGAGCTACTTAACTACTAACGCAGACTTACACAAAACAAAACAAAACAAAATCCCCTCCCTCAAGTCCACGTTAGAATTAAAAAAAATAATGGATACTAAATAAGGGGTGATTAAGGAAAGAAAAAAAAGATACCGAAAAAAGATACCGAACTATTTAAATTTTTCTACCTTTTTGGTTTAATAAATGTTTTATCACAGTTTCAGGTACTTTATCTTAATGATTTTCATTTGGTCTCACAGCTGGAAGGTTAAGTATAACCAATTTTAAACCTAAAAATCAGAACAGAAGGATTATTCTGAGCTCTTCCTTATGCTTCGTGTGTATTGGTCTAGACAGGAACGATACAGACAAAGAACCTAAAATGTCCACCTGCTCAGCAGTATTTTCCTGGGGTTTCACTGGCTCTGTTGTGTTTGACACTAATTATTCCCCACTCGAAACTTACTCCTCTCAACTTTCTGTGGTTCTGTTTTTCCGCATTCTCTTCCTATACCCTTGCTGTCTCTTCCTCTTCTTCCCACTTAAATGTTGCTGTTTCTCAGGGTTGTGTCCTTGGCTATCCTTATTTGACATACTCATTCATTGCCTCCAGTCCTCAACTGGCTTTACCTCCATCATTCCTGTTTCCCGCATCTCTCCATCAGCGAGTTCACCAAGCACATCAATGAATAGGTCTAAACCTGAACTCCCTCAACAGATGTTCTTTGAGTGCCTGTTACATGTGCCAGACACTGCTAGATTCTGCAAATCAAATGAGACCTAGTCTTGGGCCCCAAGGACTATGCCGACTGGTGAAATAGGTGTATATCCACAGTTCTAGGAGTGGATGGTAATGCTCCGCAGAGGGTACTACACAAGGATAGAGGTTTCCTTATGACTCAGCGTGTGAGGAAAAGCTTCCTGGAGGCTTTGCGTGTGAGCCAGGGGTTAACTGTGTGAGAGCAGGAAGGAAGGGGTGCATCAGAGCAAATAGCGAGTGCAAAGGCCTGGAGGCGAAACAGCACGGCATGTGAACGGTGCTACCAGAAGTTCCGTGTGACTGCAGCAGAGCGGGCCTGTGTGAGAGTTGGAGGAGAGGCAGAGAGGGTTAGGATTTTACATGGCCTTTTGTGTGTTAAGACATTTGGACTTTGTCCTGCGGGCTGCTAGGGGAAGAAGGGTTTGAGGGATTTCGATCAGGAGCTTAATTAAAATGTTCAGATTTTGCGGGCACCTGGGTGGCTGAGTCGGTTAAGTATCCGACTTCAGCTCAGGTCATGATCTCACAGTTCATGAGTTCCAGCCCCGCATTGGGCTCTCTGCTGACAGCTGAGAGCTTGGAGCCTGCTTCAGATTCTGTGTCTCCCTCTCTCTCTCTGCCCCACCCCGCTCATGTTCTGTCTCTCTCCCTCAAAAGTAAATAAACATTAAAGAAGATTTTTTTTTTTCTATTCAGATTTTTGTTTCAGGAAAGGATTGATTAGATAGGGACTCCAGGCTAGAGACAGGGAGAGCACTTAAGAGGTTACTAACCCAGGAGAGAAACGGTACTTTGATTATGAAGCAGCGGGTCTAGAAACCATAAAGATGAGCCGAATTTGAGAGACATGAAAGAAGTAGGACCTCTGGCACTAAGTGGCTGGCTAGCTGGGGAGGCAGGTGGTAGCCGAGGATGAGAGCCAGCTGTCTGGCTTGAATAACTGGCTGGAACAGTCACTTGTGGAAATATTTGTATTACCTACCCACAACCCCTGCTTCTCTCTTTTGAGCCGACTTCTTCCTTCTTCTTCTATCTTCCTTCTTCTTCTTTTTTTTTTAAAGTTTATTTATTTTCAATACAGGGAGAGAGAGAATCCCAAGCAGGCTCCGCACTGTCAGCACAGAGCCCGACATGGGGCTCAAACATGAGCCGAAGTCAGACACTTAACCAACTGAGCCACCCAGGCGCCCCTTTCGCGCCGCCTTTAATGGCATCACCATCCATAAGTACCTTTTTTACCTCAGTCAGAAAAGACTCCATTACTTTTTTTTCCCTTACCCTCATATCAAATTAGTTCTAAATTTCTCTCCAGTCTGCCTCCATGTACAAATGCCTATGGAATCCGTCACCTAGTTCCCCATAGTCACTCACGTTATCTAGGCCCTGAACACCCATTTAAATGTTTGCCGTAGCCTTCTGATTGCTTTTCTGTCTCTGGTCTGGACCCAGTTCATTTTCCCTACTGTCCCCAGCTTTTTTTCAAAATAATACATCTGATGCCATTTTGTGGTTTAAAATCTTCTGATGGCTCCTTGTCACGGACAGATTAAGGTCCTTCCTGATCTTGCCTCATCTTACCTTTTTAACTCAGTTTTAATTCCTTGGTGCCTATGCATCCTACTCGCCGTGCCAAACATAGGTTTGTCTGCGCCCTGACCTTTCTATCACTCTCGTCCCTTCGTCTGTTCTGTCTGCTTTGCCGCCAGTGCCCTCCCTGCCCCCTTTCCTCATGGGGCAGAGCCCGACGCATCCTTCAAGGTTCAGTTCACACACACACACACACACACACGCGCGCGTGGATTCAGTTCGAATATCTTCTTCTCTTATTATTTTCCCTGAATCACGCAGGCAAAATTGTTCCTCACTTGTGTTCTGACAGAACATTACGGTACTTGGACACTGTTATTACCTACCAGATCTTCTTTGGCAGTTTGTCTTACTGGTTAGACTCTAGGCTGATTTAAGGCAAAAAATCGTGCTTCACAGATTTTAGTGTCCTTGGAACCTGACCTGGCACCTTACCGTGTTGGGCCTGAATCGGTGTTGGATTCCTGCTTCTGTGCCTTTATTACTGTCTTCCTTTAGCTGGATGCCTGCACTTCTCCCTTTCTATTCAAAGCTTGCCCATTCTTCAAGGCCCACTTCCGTCAAGCTTTCCCTAACTAATGTAGCGGTACAAATTTTAACCACTTTGCTTTAGGGAAAAGGGTTTGCTTTCATTAGTTTAATTCCCCATAAAGTTTCCAGACATTGATTTCTATTAAAAATGGGAACTATTTGCACCATCTTGTGTTATGCTTATTTCAACAACCCGTGTCCACCCACCCCACCCCACTCCCCTAAAACCTGAGTAACTCCCAATCTTGTTTGAGTATAGGTCTTTTAAACGAGGGGTGTCGTAGTTCTTTGACACAAAAAGCAGTGACCCCCTGGAGTACTGTACTTTCTTCCTATGGTAGTTGAGTATCATTTACATCTGTCGTCTTCAGGAAAAGATTGGTGTTCCTTCACTTCGGTCACTCTATTTGGAGACAGTTAGAAGAGGCCTCTACTTCATATGCCTTTGGAGTGTGGTATCTGGTGTTATCTTTGAACCTAGTGTTAGCTGCTGTGCAGGGCAGATACACAGCGTAATTTATTCCTTAATTTCTTTTCCCGATGCGTGCGTTCTTTTTTCTTTTCTCACGATGGTGATGATATCTATCTTTTCAACGGCATCCTCATTTTTGTTAGCTTACATGTAAAATAGAATACCGAAAAGGGCCTATTGTGCAGTTGGGCATATAGAGCAACACACCCACGATCACTGATCTACTCATTGGTCATGCCACGCCTAGAATTCTGCCTCTTGGGCTCTCCGTTCCTGTTGATCGAAAAGTAGCTCGGTTAATGTAAGGAAGAAAGGAACAGGGCATGCCTAGCTTGCTCCATTTGCTAGAGATTTTGTAAACTTTCTCCTTGACCCTAGAAGTTGCAACTATGCAGTTTACCTAGAAATTGGTGCTTTTCTTGGGTTAAATCTGTGTTCGGTGTGCTTGATTAGTGGAACATCAATATGCATTTAACTGCTGCCTTGAATTTATAGAGATTGTAGGGGAGGAAAAAATTCGCTCTATTCTCTGAGGTTCTGCAGCCAGGATTTTGCAGCTAAGATCCAGGAATAACCTGACAAAAGACAGATTCGTAGGAGAAACAGTTTATTATATATGCATATGAAGGCCTTCAGAGAAAAATAGTGAATACCTGAAGAAGCAATTAGCCCCAGGGGCTCATACATCATTTTGACAAAAGCAGTAAATTTGTGGAGAAGTAACAAGACAAAAACGGGGTGAGGGGTTGGGCTGTAGGGACAGTAAATTGTGAGCGGGTAAAAATACTGGGGGAAACTAATGGAAGATGAAGATCATTCAGTACTGTCTCCAGAGGTAAGCTTTATTCCCCCATTCCTGGCAAAGAAGAGGTGAAGGGGAGACACCTTCACAAAGAGGATTTCGTGCTCTGCCTTCAGGTAGAAACGGGAGGGCGGAGACCTTTTCTCATGTCTGTTTCTTCTCAGTTGCCTTCAGCACAAAGTAAGTAATCTTTATGCAAAGGGAATATTTTGTGGTCACACAATCTGATCTCCTTCAAGATTATTTGGATATAAAACTTGGATGAAGGGGGATGAGAGGTAATTTTTGTGATATTGTGCATGTGTAGCATTTTATTAAAAATATGCATTGGTTTAGATTTGGTTCAGTCAACAACAATTACTACAATTACAACATTTCTGCAATGTGTTAGGCACGGAAAACATAAAGATGCAATGGACAGTTCATGCTAAGGAGCTCTGTGTGGGGAAAAACTGGCATCAATGATGATAATACATGTCCAAAGCAGAATTAAGTATCATTTTCCCTAGATAGCTCCTCCTTTGATAGCGTACTTGATGTCAGTTAATTAACACCCATACCACCCCCTGAGTTAGAAACCGTGATTGCTTTTTACTCTTCTTTCCCTTCAACGTTGGCTCATTCACCAAATCCCGCCGCCCACCTGATCTCAGAAATGTCTTTGGAATCTGGCCATTCCTTTCATTTCGGCTGCTACAGCCTGGGCCGTTATCTCTTACTTGGATCATGATAGTTTTCCTCCCAGATTCCAGTCTTTCATCCTCATCGCTAACAGAATGACTTTCCTATAAAACGCATTTGATCAGTTCCTTTTCTGTTTAAGTACTGCTTTTAGTTCTCTCTTTTTTCCTCTAGACTTAAGTCTAAATTCCTTAACTTGGCTCCTCAGGCTCTCATTGTTATTTTTCATCCTTCCCTCTCACAAACTTTATGTTCTGAACGACTCAGTTGTTCATTGTTGCCCCAACAAAAATGTCAAACCCCTTGTCGATCGCATATGTTTACTACTCGCCTTTGCCTGGCCCGTTCATTTAAGACCCAAGTCTCCTCGCCTGAGCATTTCTTGCTTCACCCAGTGCATAATTATTCATATGCTTCCTCACTGTCCCCATGGTACTTTGCTCATATTTCTGTTAAAGGTGCTCACTGTATACTCCATCAATTTATATAACAACAGCTAACGTTTTATGAGCCCTTATTCTGTGCCATGTACTTTGCTAAGTGCAATTTATATCTTACTTCGTTTAACCTCAAAATAGCTCTGGTCCTGTTGTGAGGTACTGTTGAGAGTCCTGTTTCACAGATGAAGAAGGCTTCGAGATGTTAAGCAACTCCCTGGTTTCACACAGTTGGTAGCTAGAACATGAGAATTAGAACCCAATTCTGACCTGTCTTTGGAAAAACGTACGCTGTTAACCATCGTGCTCCACTAATTGTCATTGTAAGGTCTAGCACTATGTCTTCATTTAGTCCACAAATATTTATTGAGTGCTTACTATGTACTAATCAGTGTTTAGGAAATTGAGGCTACATAGTAGTGAACAGAAAAGACAAAAATACCTGTTATGAAGCTTAAATTTTAGTGATGGGAGACAGAAACAAAACAAATAGTTTTGTAATTGTTAGAAAGTGATAAGTTTCATGGATAAAAATAAAGCAGATAAAGTGGAATGACAGGAAATAAATAAGGTGGATGAGCAAAGCCTCACCCAGAGGTGGTCATTTGAGCAGAATCTGAAAGAAGCGAGGCAGTGGTCATGTGGCTGTCCGAAGGAGACCTGCATTCCAGGTGGAGGGAATGGCAGCTGAGTTCTGGTGTGTTCCAGAAACAGTACTGCTGGGGGGTGGGGGGGATGGGTGAAATAGGTGACAGGGATGAAGGAGTGCACTTGTCATGAGCACCGAGTGATGTATGGAATTGTTGAATCGTTTCTGTCGTACACCCGAAACTAATATAACACAGTATGTTAACTAACTGGAATTTAAATAAAAACTTAAAAAGCCAAAAAAAAAAAAAAAAAAAATAGGAAACAGAAACCAAGAGCACTGAGGCCTGAGTAGCCAGAGCTGGTGAGCGAGGGAGACGGTAGTAGAAAATGAAGTCACAGAGGTGTGGATGGGGCAGTCGATGTGCAAGCCAGTGCCAGGACTGGGACGTTTGCTCTGAGAAAGATGGAAGTGGCGGAGGGTCTGGGAACAGAGAATGACATAATCTATATATTTTAAAAGGTTCGTTCTGGCTTTTAAATACTGAGACTAGATTATAAGAAGATAAGTGTTTTGTTATCTCAGGTCATTAACACAGTATCTGGTATGTTGTCAGTGTAATAAATATCAAAAGGCTTACAAGTTTTCATAGCAGTCCGGCTTTAAAATGACCTTTTTAGATCACCAGGATATTTGAATACGGATTAGACACTAGATGATACGAACGGTATTTTTTAGGCGTGGTAATGGCCTGGTAGTTATATTTCAAAGAGGGCTTATTACTTGGAAGTACGTAAAGAGCATGAGCATTTACTGGTAATAGTGGAGTTTAGGTCTTGTTTTAAGTGCTCTAGCAAAAGTAAACAAAACTTAAAAGTGGGAGGAGCGATGAAACAACATGAGTAAAATACTGGTCGTCATTACAGCAGGTGATGGCTGTATGGGCTCGTTACACCATCTATTACATTATTCGGCTTCAGTGTATATTCGAAATGGCCACAATAAAGTTTTATAGATGTTTATGTAGAGACATAAATACATAGTGATTTAGAGATCTAAATCTCTCTCTAGGTGGAGATATCTATAGAGACGTATACATATAAATAGAAAATACATTTTACTTCGTGATTCTACCGTTAATAATTCTACCTTTAAAAACCTATCAAAAAGAAATAATCAGATAGGGGCACGGGGCTGGCTCAGTCGGTAGAGCATGTGACGCTTGATCCTGGGGGTCATGAGTTCAAGCCCCATGCTGGGCCTAGAGCTTACTTTCAAAAGAAGAAAGGAAATAATCAGGTAGGCTCAAGGATGTAAATAAAAGGATTTCATCATAGTATTCTAACAATAGCTGAAATTTGAACAACTTAAACTTTTAACAGTTGGAAAATAAAAACTGTGGTATAATCCTTAAAGTAGAATACTATGCAGTCCTTAGATTGTTTTCAAAGTCTATTTATTTAATGGCATTAAAAAATATTCAAAATAAAATGTGAATTGAAAAAAGCAGAATGAAAAATTGAGTACGATGTTATACCAATTTGACTAAAATATCTAAATATTTATAGATAAAAATTTTAAAGAAATATACTAAATTTGGGGCACTTGGCTGGCTCAGTCAGTAGAACATATGACTCTTGATCTGGGGGTTGTGAGTTCAAGCCCCACATTAGGCGTAGAGATTACTAAAAATAAAATCTTTTAAAAAAAAGAAATACTAAATTATTACTCGTAGTCATCTCTAGGTGGTAGGATTTTAGGTCAGTTTTATTTGATTCCTGTATTTCTAGAATTTTCTTTAGTAAATAGACCTGCTTTTATTAAAACGAGCAACAGAAGATACTGTCGAAGTCTTGGCCATAATACCTTTGGTATTAGGATAAACAATAAAATCGGGATAAAGATTTATGTTCCAGGATGTTCATTGAATTGCCATTTATGCTAGCAAAATGTTGGAAATGTCTAAATGACCAACAAATCAGAGAATGATTAAATTATGGCACATGCATATGCAGCTAGTAAATGTTTTCAGAGAGTGAAATACCAAAGAAGCTCGTGGCATAATAAAAAGAAGACACTGGATTGTGTGCGCAGTGATTTCAGTGAATGTTTTTTTACAACTGAAAGATGAAGGCAATCCAAATGTTAGCAGATTGTTGTTTTAATGTTAGCAGATTGTTGTTTTCATTTTAGTGTTTCTACTTCCTGTGCTTTCTCAATCGTCTACACTGGGCATGTATTTATAATAAAAAAAATTATTTAAGTCATTTAGAAAAAACATACAGAGCATAAGGAGAAGAAAATGGACGTTTGAGGAGAAAAGTAAGATCTGGAATCACTGCTAGAGGAATTCTGCCGAGAAGGTCGTGAAATGGAAAGGATTATTAAGCAGAATGCTGAATTTTCTGCAATGGGGCTAGGCCTGTGGAGTGTTCTGTATTCGAGGGCGCGGCTGGGGTCCTCGGGAGTGGGAGTGCCTGGCGAGAGGTCAGGGCACCGGTCGCAGCTGCTCTACCCCCACAGTGGACAGGAAGATGTTCGTGTACACCGTAAAGTTCTAGACACACAGCAGTGGCGGTGCCTATCCGTTCCCGTGGCCACCGTCCTAGCTCAGGCCCTCGTTGTTCTCACGGACACGTTACCGACTGCCCTTGCCGCCCCCGCTCTTTCCCCATACCGTCTTTTACCCTCTTGCCCAGTTTCCTCTTTCTCCAGCGCCAGTCACATCGTGTTCTTTTTTCTTCCCGGAAACCTGTGCTGGCTCTCCATCGCCTTAGAAATCTGAACTTCTAAGCCACAAATCCAAGGCTCTTCACAACCCGCTCCCAGGGTACCTCTCCGTTCTAATCCCACGCCATATCTGCACGTACTCTTCCTCTATCCTCATCATCCCAGCCCCCTTCCCTAAATATGCACGGCTTATCAGCTAAAAGCTCCATATTTTGGCTCATGCTGTATCCTCTAAAACATTTGAGGGACAGTCTTTGAACTTACAGTTGTATTTCTGCTTTGATTCTGCTGTTGACAGGTGGCTGTGTGACCTTTAATATGTCATTTTGACCTCTCTGAGCCTCAGGGTTTTTTCTTAATTTCTTCATCTTCATAATGTTAATATACCTCCCTGACAGAGTCATTAGGATTCATTCAGGTAATGAATACAAAAGCATGTTGTAAACTAAATGCGTGGCACACATGTATGGCATTATTTTCTACCTACCTCTGTCAGGATGCTTTTGACTTCAAATAACAGAAATCCAACTGAAAATGGCTTAAACAATGAGGAAGCAAGTCCGGAGGTAAGGCGGTTCCAGGGTTGGTTAATTGCACAGCTCAGTACTGTCGGCAGGGACACAGGGTTCTACCATCCCTCCTGCTTTGCTCTTCTCGGTCTGCCGTTCTTGGGTCTGTTCCCCTCGTGGTGGTAAGATGGCAACTACAGTGTCAGGTGTCACACAGACAGCGGTGTGCAGCAGCACGAGAGTTCCTTGAGTGGGCCCCTTTTTAAGAGTGAGGAAATCTCTCTGGAAGCCTCCCCCTGCCTTCCCCCTCACTCCCCCCAATAAGCCTGCCCTCGTGTCTAAGTGCAGAAGTTGTAGCACATGCCCGTGCCCAAACCAATCATCACTGGGAAAGGGAATGAGCTCATCGCGATTAGCTCAGACCAAGCATGATTCACACCCTGGTGCCGGCTCCCACCTCTCCTGAAGGAACAGATGCTCAGAAAAGGACAAGGCAGGGGCTCTGTTAGGGAGGCAAAGATGGTGATAGCGCAGCTTCAGGGACGATCCTGTTTTATTAGGACTGGGAGGCGAATAAGTGAGAAGTAGTAGATTCATCACAAAGGGGAGTTTGTTTCTGCTAGATCGAGATTTCAGTCAGGTGGCATACAAAATGACGAGAGAACTGATGGGGCGGGACGAGTACGAAGCTTTTGTGTTTCCACTTGTAACATTTGTCTTCACATCTAAATAGGTGTGCGGTGGAGCTGACGAAGACCCTGATGATAAAAATGCACCATTTCGGCAGCGGCCATTTTGCAAATACAAAGGACACACTGCAGATCTCCTTGATCTTTCATGGTCTAAAGTAAGAAATTCTTCGTTGAAGTGCGTATGAATTCTGTGTAACTATGACTTTAGGATGAAAACAAACGTATTATCTGTACGGTTGTCACACTGTCGAGTGTTTGGTTGTAAATGCTTCATGGAAGTTATTTACAAAATAATCAGTCAAAATAGGAGAAACATCAAAAAAAAGAACGAGAAACATCAGATTAAGCAAATAAGAAAACGTTTATATTACTTAACAGCTTCTGGCTGGATCTGTCTATATATCTGTACTTTTTGCTTCTTTAAGAAAGTAATTTTGCAAAATATTCTCAGCAAAACGGATAGGACTTCAGCTATAAAAGTGAAGTCTGATTTATCTAATCAAGATTGCTTTGGCTAATCTGCATTTATTAAATCATTACATTTACAAATATATTGAATCTTTGATAAGTCATCATTTTATGTTTTTTTTTCCTTAGAGCAAAATTATTTCAGAAGTAGAGGGCGTGTTTTGCCACTGAACGAATATCTTAGCAGTTTTGCAAAAATTTAAAGAGATACTTTAAATTTTATAGAACATGTTTGAAGCATGAAACAGTGTTTGGAATTTTTGCATAATATCTTACACTTCCTTTGTATTAAAACTTGTGAGTAATCAGGATCTAAAATATATTTAGAGTTTGGAGAGAAAAGTAGTATTTGAAAGCCTTAAGCTGAGAAAAGTCGACGGAGTTAACAGAATACTATCAGAGAAACCAATGTTACCCGTATATTTTCACTGCGTCAGGAGAACCTCACGTACCACCAAGCGACTGCTGGTACCCATAGGCAAGTCAGGCTTTCTCGGAGCTCCGGCTTCGAATCAGTCCATTGAGGAATTGCTACTCCTGTCATACTTGTTTACGTATTCTGGACGCTTCTAAAAAACCATCTGTCATAATGTCTTTCTCTAACTTGGAAGAAGCTTGGACCTCGCCTGGTAGTCTGGTTTTAAACTGAGCCCTAATTGTGTCTTTATGCTCCTCCCCAACCCTGTGTGATATCTGCGTTGTCAGAGATGGCGATCTGAAGTGTCCTTAGTCTGATAATCGTACTTATCTGGGATGAGAAGTGTGGAGCACATGACTGGGATCCTTGCACTCCTTTCATTTCCTAAGAGCGACCCAACATTTTTTATGGGGTGTACCGCTGCCTGGAAGAAATTAGATGTCCATCGACCACTTATCCCTCAAGGTTTCCAGAGTAACACAACCAAGAGGACACACGTGCCTAAGGAGATTTATTCTGGGGAACTGGGTCGCTCAGTTGTGGGCGCAGCCGAGTTGAAACCTGTAGGGCAGTCTGACAGGCTGGAAATTCAGCAGGAGTCCCTCTGGAGCCTTAAGGCAGAACTTCTTCGCTAGGAAACTTTTTGTTCTTAAGGCCTTCATCTGTCTGTCCGTATGTTCTTCTCTTTAGCTTACTTTTTTACCTGTTAATGTACCTTTCTTTTTTTTTTTTTAATTTTTTATTTTATTTTATTTTATTTTATTTTTGAGAGACATAGAGACAGAGCGTGAGCAAGGGAAGGGCAGAGAGAGTGGGAGACACAGAATCCGAAGGAAGCTCCAGGCTCCGAGCCGTCAGCACAGAGCCCGACGCGGGGCTCGAACTCACAGACCGTGAGATCATGACCTGAGCCGAAGTCGGCCGCTTAACCGACTGAGCCACCCAGGTGCCCCTTAATGTACCTTTCTAGGTATTGTTTGCAACAGGATTCTAAGACCTTCCAGAGTAGGGACCAGATTTTATATTCCTGTTGTTTCTCTTCAGGACCTAGCATAATCAGTATTTATAGTGGGGTTTCTATGTGCTGAAGACTTACTTTGTGCCAGGTACTGAGAATTACCTTGTTAATTCTTACAATAATCTGGGAGGTAGATGGTATTTCATTTTGTTTTTGAAATTTTGTGTAACGTTTATTTATTTTTGAGAGAGAGAGACAGAGTGAGAGTGGGGAGAGGGGCAGAGAGAGAGGGACACACAGAATCCGAAGCAGGCTCCAGGCTTGGAGCTGTCAGCACAGAGCCTGACGTGGGGCTCCAACTCATAGACTGCGAGATCATGACACGAGCCAAAGTCGGACCTTTAACCGACTGAGCCACCCAGGCGCCCCGACGGTATTTCATTTTGTAGATGAGGGGACTGGGTCTCTAACACATCCGAGACCACAAAACTTGTTATAGGTAGAACTTGGGTTTGAATCTAATTTTTTAAAGTTTATTTATTTTGAGAGAGAGCGAGCGAGTATGCACGAACAGAAGAGGGGCAGAGAGAGAGGGAGAAAGAGGATCCTAAGCAGGCTCTACACCATCAGGATGGAGCCCGATGCTGGGCTTGAACTTAGGAACCATAAGATCATGACCTGAGCCAAAATGAAGAGTTGGACACTTAACCGACTGAGCCAGCCAGGCGCCACTCAAAATTCAAGTGTTTTTTTTTTTTTTAATGTTTATTTACTTTTGACAGAGAGAGAGAGAGAGAGAGACAGAGCATGAGCGGGGGAGGGGCACAGACAGAGAGGGAGACACAGAATCTGAAACAGGCTCCAGGCTCTGAGCTGTCAGCACGGAGCCCGACATGGGGCTCGAACTCGGGAACAGTGAGATCATGACCTGAGCTGAAGTCGGAGGCTCAGCCGACTGAGCCACCCAGGCGCCCCTCAAGTTTTTAATTGTACGTTACATGATCTATTTAAAAACAGGCATACCGGGGGTGCTTTTTTTAACATGCGTTCTACTTTAGAACTCTGCAGAAGAGCGTAGTGGTTAGAGCCTGGACCTAAGGGTAGACTACCTAGGTTTAAATCTGTTTTGCCACTGATTAGCTGTGTAGTCTTAGACAAATGATTTAACATCTCCGTGCCTCAATGTTCTCATTTGTAAAAGGGGATAATCATGTACCTACCTCATAACATAGTGTAAAGAACTGTCTTTAGCACGCCGCAAGTCCT